>JBBPKM010000242.1:0-17739 GCA_038089255.1 Austroboletus rostrupii
AAGGACAGTTGTCTTTGAGTCTTTTGTTAAAATCAAAGAGTTCTGATTAGATCCAAGATCAGGAGATGATCTGGAGTTCTAGTAAAGCCACAGTAAAGTGTTATCTCAATGAAGAGGATGCATCAGGATATGCCCAAGGGCATGCAGAGGTGCTAGGGACTTTGGAGATTCAGTCAGAGAAGCCAGAGATACCAGGAGAACATCTGACAGTGGTCAGATATGACAATAGATGCTCTAGCTTTCTAATTAGGGCTCAGAGCGGACACGAAGATGCTTCACCCATATGAATAGGGTCCAAAGCAGACAGGAGATGTTCCACCCATATAAATAGGGTTCAGAGTACTGTGGGTGGGCTCGTAGGGGAGTCCAGTAGGCACAGTTGACATGGAAGACTTCAGAGTTGGTCCTGAAGTCAAACGAGGAGCTCGGAGAAGACTCTGATCTAATTGTGAGCCAGATCAGGGAGAAGCAGTCAAGGAGGAGCATCAGAGGAGGCTGATGTGACTGGATACCAGGGAGATCTTTAGGAGCAAGTTCCAGGAGAGATCTAGAGACCTGGGAGCACTTTTAGAAGGACCAGAGGTTGACCTGATGAGGAGAAGATGTGGACTCAGTGAAAATGACATTTCAGGATGAGATCAAATGATGTCAGGTCGAAGCACAAAGTGTCTGGTAAGCAGGGGAAGCATCTGGAGGATTCCAGATGCGATGCAAGATAGGTTGATCAGGTTGTGATCCTGATCCAAAGATAGGAGGAGGCTGAGGGCTCACAAAGAGCAACTGATGAGGGACATCTAGGGACAACCTAGGAATGGCTCAGGAGAGCCCAGGAGAGTCCTGGAGGATGCCAGGAGCATACAGGGTCGAAGGAATCTCTGGTAGGAAAAGCAGGAGTTGGCTCATCTAGGAAAAAGTGTAGTAGGGCCACTAAGGTAGGGACAAATCGTAACACCACTATTGAAGCTGCTGCTGTCACCTTAAACCCAGAACTCACTGCCATACCTGCCATTGAGACCCCACACCTTGCATATCACTTTAAAGAACCTGTTGTCAATCTGACCTATTTGATTGCCTATAAACAAATTTTGGCAGATTTCTATTTCACCACCATCATTGATGCCCATCTTGATCCAAATTCCACAGCTCATGCACTCTATTGCTCTTACCTTTGTATCTCCAGCATCCTGGCATAGTCATATGGCATGCATCCTTGATGAGTCCTTCATTGGGCTTCACTCTTTTCATCTTGATCCTATTCATGCAAGTGTACTGATAGGATATCTAGTCCTTCCTGAACTCACCTTGCCCTGAAGGTCAAGTCTCCTAAGGGCTGTACTCCACCCTACCCAAGGCGAAGTGCAACATTTACCATGCACAATGGTGAAGATATCATGCCAAGCAAGCTGCCATCACCATGCCTAAATGCCCCTTAAAATGACTGGTCCCTCTTTGAATCCCATGCATATTTTGCACTTGCTAATTTCCTCTACCATTATGAGCAGATATCTGCAACAAAAATTGACTAGCTGCTAGTCATAATTGCTGCTTTTAACCCCAATAATGAAGCTATATTCACTTTACACATTGAGATTTACCACATAATAGACACTATTACATATGGTGACACAGTATGTCAATCTTTCTCTATCAAATACTCAGGCTACTTTCCAAACAACCCTCTAGTATGGATGACATGCAAGTATGACATCTGTTATATCCCTATATGTAACTCTGGTCTCATCCACCCTCCTTTGAGCTACTTCTTTGATCTCCGACACACAGCAACCTTAAACCTTTTATCTCCAGCAGGTGACAACTCAGAACCACTTCAGACTTCATTACGGAGCATTCATACTCATATAATATTTTTCTTATGATATATTTCATATATGTCTATGCATTTTCATTATGACTTCTGTCTCTATGCCTACATTTCATATATGTCCTTGTACTTTGTCTCCAGATCCACTATGCCTCTGTTTCACGTGCTTATATATTTCATATGGACTTTCATACTTAAATCTTGCTGCTCACTTGTATTCTTCCTTAGTACAAATATCATCATTTCCTCCACACTCAGCATAAGTCCTACATTAAAGCCAAGTATAACATTATAGCTCCTTTCTGTCCTCTTGGATGTTACTACTTAACCTTTGTTTCTTTGATCAGTATTTTGCTTTCTCTGTGTTGGACTTGGCTGGAGAAGTGCAATTGGATTCAGGACTTTAACAACATTTGGCATCACAATCCACTTACAATCTTGGAAAATCAATTGGAAAATCCCAAATTCAATGAGCACATTGATTAAAGTATAATATTATTTAAAGCTAGATATTTAGAATTTATGCATATATATATGATTAATATCATACTCTAAGTACAAATGTTCTTGCTTTTGCCAGATCATTCTATGATGTACCATTATACTTATGATTCATGAACTACATGAGTAGCTAGATTCAAAAATACATTTTATAAGCATAAGCCATAACAACCAAGGATTTACTTCTCAGTTTGAAATATTTACTCATCATCTTGAATACTAGGCCTATTTATAAGGTCTATGTCTATATCTTAGTGTTTTCTACAAGTTACAAGCTTGGAACTCGAGCTGTAACTGCCAGTTTGTTTGTCCACTATTTACTATTAATGGTCAGTTCTTTACTACATAGCAATTAGTCAGCAGGCATCATGTTATGGATTTCTACCTTATATTTCTTTGGATTTGCTACAAAAAATGCTTTCAACTTCAGTGTGAACATGACTGCCATCAGGTGAAGTACCTTCATAAGGCTGACTTGTGCTCTCACACAACCTTGTTGCTGCATCTTCAACTGTGACATGGCTACCTGCACCAATGTATCTGGGTCAGAAACATGAAGCAGACTGCTAAACAGACTGTATCTGTATTCAGTGTGTGTCATCATCTCTTGCAAATCTCACTCACCCTGTTACGCTTGTTCCGGGTAGGACGCGAGCATATCCTTGGATGAACCAAGCTCTACTACATTCCGATAGTAACCCTGGTGTACAGGGGCGTGGTGATATTCTCCTGTAGCGAGGAGATCAAGGAGTAGCACAAGTAAGCGTCCACTCAATAGTAGGACGATGACTATGTGCCCGAGGTTCACGATAGAAGAGAACGTCGCAGAGCAAAGATACGCTTGGTATTGACCAAGGAGAACTAAACTAAAGTACAAGTATAACTATCATTCAAGTCTTTATAGGTACCCCTGCGCTACACAGACCAAGGGTAAGAAAGGAAATAACAACGAAGACCGGGCTATAGATGAGTAAGGCACAATTGCATCGTAAGGTGAATGACTAAGGGGGGAAAAACCCGCGACGGCAGGCGTGATGCCAAAGTAGTCCGTAGAGGCTATCACAGAATGAAAAGTAAGTCCATAAGAAAAAACGAGGCGGAGACATCGGAGCGGGACGGAGAAATCGTAACACACCCTTGTTATCATCAGTGCCCTAAAGAAAGACTTCGGTACATTGGATTCATATTTGGGAGGTCTCATGTTCCTTTTTACATATTTGATGCTTGCGGTTGTAGCCGCTGGCTTGCCAATGAACAGCTATTGATCAGTCAAACTCACCCTGAGGCAGTCACCCTTGGCAGCACTTTTTCGGCCTCTGTTAGTCTTACAGACCAATTTCGTAATATAGCAAAAATTGGTCTGTAAGACCATTCCTCACAAGTGAACCACCTCTTACATCCAAATATGGAAAGTAACTTATACCCTGTTTCACACACGAAATGATTACAACACCCCCACAAGTTTAGCACAACTCTAGATGAACTCTTCATGAACATCATTATTTCTCTGGAAACCCAATTGTAAAGTAGTAATATTTCCTTTTATAAACAATGTAAATGAAATCCAGAACTCTCTGGGGCATCCTGAGCCAGTTAGATGGCACAAAACAATAAGGAAGAATGCTCGCCAAAGTATGTTACATTTTAAGCATTTGCATCTCACCTCAACCACCCCCTGCCCATCCTGTCTGCTCATTGATACATTACCCACCCTTGCACATGTCAAGCATGCCCACCACCCACAATGAATACCACACCCGAGTGAACGTTACAGCGCCGAACCAAGGATGATGTCAACAGTATACTCATAGCAAGTACCACAGTACCCCGGAAACTACATCGATGACTCAACAATGATGATGATGGGACAGGACACTGGTAAGCCCATCCCATTTAGTGCCCCAAAGACGACACTGACATGCATGCCCAACACCCACGACGAGTGTGTGGCCCACACACACTCAAGTCATAAATATAGTACATAATTATGTAATTACATATAATAGTGTACATTTAGTGAAAATACTGAGATACAAGCAAGGTCGGAGTGAGGTTGAAACAAAGTGCAAGCAAAGTCGATGAAAAATCAAGCAGAGGTACATACCAAGTTTATGTGTAATGATGTGCCAGTGAGGTCGGGACGAGGCTGAAATGAGGCAATAGTGAGGTGTAATCGAGGCCATGATGGCACTCAAAAGGGGCTAATGATAGGCTGAACGGAGGTATTTGTGGTGCAGAGGTCGTGATAAGGCCAAGGAGAGGCTACATCGAGGCCACAGTGAAACTCACTTTATTACTAGGCACGGAGGCTCTCGGGAGGCGGGGTCATAGAGACTAGTTATTACCTACAACGAAAATGGGTCTGAAAGACTACTATTGCTTCCGAAAAGTGCTGCCTGAGGTGTAAATACCGCCTAAACTTCATATTAACATTTGAGGTGTGGCTACATGTTCGTCTATATCCAAAGTTTTCATCATCGTATTTTCTCCTGAGAAAACTTTAAATTTGCCCTGTTTACGAACGTTGAACTAAATTTTAAGTATTATCTTCACATTTTGGATGACATTCAAGCACAATTTAAATTGTGCAAATCCCGCCGTGTTAGGTATCGCGAGCGGCGTGCCGTGTTGCGGCCACTACAGTGCTTTGTGAGTTTTCTTTTTCCTTTCTTCCCCCTCCTTGCGCCGTTAGATCGCATCTTTTGTTAGCAAGCTCGCGCTCGAGGCATTGAGTGAAGTGCTAGCAACCGAATTGGACCCTACTTGGATCATTTAAGGTAAAGGAGCTCCACGAACAGTGACTCCGTAAATGCTAAACAAGAATAGATTGCCATCATCGAACAAGGTCCGTTCTGCACCGAGATCGCGACGACTAACGGGAAACATGGTCCCTCTCTATTAATCCTGAATGGCCTGTATCCAATGGCGCATGATGGTCCAATCAAAGGCGCTCGTGGTTGGCGATCCTCGGAAAGCGTGCATCCCGTTCGAGAAGGCGGCTCGATTGGACGATTCTCCGCTCTGTCTACCGCTCCATGAAGAGGTAGTGGAAAAGCACAAGGATTGGTCTAAGGAGCTGTACCGGTAAGCATATAAACGCGACTGTGTTTTCTTCATTGTGTTTCGAATCCGATCTGTACGAGAGGAGAGTGCTGGTTAGATCTTTCTTGAATGGTGGATGTCTGAGAGTTCATTGATACGTGTACGGAACGGCGCTTCTTGATTTTCGAGAGGTCGCTCATATATATTTCTCCCCGCATCCCAATGACTCCTCAAGATTCAAGATTCGCACAATTGATAAATTCCTACAGCTCCCAGACATGCACTCGCTTCCTGCTCTTATCATGCTCAGAACTCGGATATGCAAGCTAGGTCAACGCGTACCCTACTCTTGGCGTCGGCACGAACATCAGCAAGGAACGATACAGACAGGTCATCGGCCGAAGGTTCGGGCTGGATCGAGTCTACACATGTAGCCTTCGAATACGTCTGATGGAACGCGTAAGGCGATAAATGGGCCTGAGCGAGCATTCGCCCGTCTGATCGACGCTCGGCGAAAGAGCCCCCCAGTGGCGCGTTGACTCACCAAGTGAACCCACCGCTTCCGGTGTCTTCTCTCACTCCAGGCACGAGTGCTAAAGAACGTTCCCGATGTTTGACCCAATGTAACAAACAAACATGAGGCAGGCACACAGTTCGAGAGATAGAATGTGTACACGCCCGCCGTGGCATGTACGACTGTGACGAGACACTTGTTTATGAGCTTGTCTACCTCGTAGAGTGGCTCCAGGACGACTCCCGGGGAGAGGAAAATTTGATGAGGGCTATGCATCGCAAAGACAGGGTCTGAGTGTCCCTCTTTGAATGACCATGCTCTGCATCTCCGATACCTGGCAAGATACATTGGACGAACATACAAGAACCCTCTATGCCACTCACACATGATCCACGTTCAATGCCTCCTTGATACCGCACGAACCAGACGACAATGTCACTTTCCATCGGCCCTATTCGGGGCGTATGATCAACCATATTTATCTTTACGCGGTGCCTGTTGAGCTCTTTCAGGAATGCGAGGCCGCAAATGATGCCCTCTTCTCGGAAAATGCTCGTCTCTTGTTTGCCACCGAGAAGGATATGCGTACGCTCTCATCCGGTGTCGAATTAACGCACTTGGCTTTAGTGGTTGAGTACCTTGGATTAGGAATGCCATGACGGCACGATTGAAGGCGCGAAGCACAGATTGTGTAAGAAAACGAGTCTTGTCAGTGTGTGGATTCAGACGCGTGAATTGAAGTGGACAGAGAACTTAGTCAACTGGCAGGGTCGGAGTTGCTTATCACCTTGTCCGTGCGATATGTGCGGAATTCTCATTCTTTGGTTTGCACTCTCATGAATGGCCTATTGCGCATACGATCGTACTCGAAGAGACCAACTTCTGGCCACCTTCATTTCTCTCGCGACCTTCGCAGCATTGGAAAGTTTCCGAGGTTCTCCGTGGCCAGAGACGAATGAAAGTTCGAGCAGGCACTCATGGCCGGGACTCTGGACGAGCCCACTTCCTTGTCCGAGTCGTCCCAGCCGACCCCAACTCAGCTCCCAAGTTCCTGCTATCACTGGCGTTCCCAGGAACCGCAAACGATATATCAGCCAACTCGACGGTGCTAATGGTGCTCGTAGACCTTACGCACAACCATGCACTTTCGCCAGAAACCCACGGGAGAGCCTGCCATGTACTACAACGTACAGATCGTCGTGAGTGTATGCATTTATATATATTATTTTTTTGCTTGACTTACCAAAGTAGTACATATTGCCATTTTCTGTGCTTCGGCGAGACAGGAAGGATGATCGTATAATTTGGTGCAGCTATTCGGCAGACTGACAGGTAGATTCACTATCTACACGATGGATTTGGAACATCAACTTGGAGATACCCGGAATGTGGAACATTTAACCCACCTTGCCGATGACACATGACTTCACCACGGCAGGGCGTTCCACGATGATGGCGCTTACTTTCGATAAGCCGTATGCACGAGTGTTGACAGGTGTATCAACTGTCGAAATCATTAACCAACTCTCCCTAGTCTGCACAGTAATTGGAGATAGGTATGTGATAATACTAGTCTGTTTTAAGCTAAAGTTGTCTACAGGAAAGATGGAAGAACAGAGACGAGCCATTTACTCAACAGTCAGCAGCACCTGGCGAGTATACTCGGTGTCTGGCTTTACGTCGCCATTCAACGGAGCGGCCCATTTCCGCACTCTTCCCGCCATGACGAATTCAATCCACCACCAAAGACCGTAAGTGCTCTAAGCGAACGTTTCAAATATAATTAAATTGAAAAACAGAAGAAATTTCTCACGAAGCGCGTTATGCCTTGCATTGCCCCCCCAACTACCGTACCCAGATACCATTTTCCATCGGAGCCACGCACCCATGCACCGTCTCCCCTCTAATTGAAAATCAGCTTTATCATCACCGACATCGAATCGATAGCACTCACCCTGAATCGATATGGCCAGGGCTCGTTTATTTCTACCGGGTTTGTTTCCCTGAAGATTGGACGTGCCCAATCGCCATCATCCCAGGTAGTGATGTCAACGGGGTACAACTGAGGACCTTCCAGTCCGTAGTTGACCCCGTTATACTGATTATCGATTGTAGAAGACATGGTGTAGTTTCGAGCGAGGTGTTTTGGAGTGCGGAATATCGATACTGATAACGCCAACCGTGGCGCGTTCTTATACACCGTGACGGATGGAGCTTGGACATGCCACAGGTCCACCGGATGTATTATTTGTGTATTCGTAGAGCGATTGCTTTGGCCACAATGCCATACAATGGCCGTTATAAAAGACCTCCACTGATCGCGCACGAAACACACGAACCGGAAAGGTGCGTGGTTCACGGTCGCCACTCACGGGCTCGTGTAAAGGCTACAGTCCCTTTGTTGCACTCATGAAGTTTGGCGCTTTGGTCATATCCATGGACTTTGGTTTGACTCGGCCTACGCTGACTCAATTGCTTGACGAGCTCAGAACGACGCGGTCCACAAGGCGCTGATCTGTAGGCAACTAGTAGTATTGGCCAAAGCCAGCTTGAAAAGAAAGAAAACAAGAAGAAAAAAAGTAAGGTCAGATACCCTTTCATTCTGGAATTGTCGCCTCCTTGTACGAATCCGATCGCTCCTTCTCCAAAGCGTATTCATCTCCGTCTTGCGCCCGATCGGCAGGCAGTACATAATGATCAGGCCCATTGAATTTGAACGGACCGTCCACATCACGTTGAGTCGCCTTGGATCGTCCACAGAGCCGATGCTCGCGCGTGTAGCACGCTGTAACCGGTCATGATTGGTGGAAGACACGTTCTGGGCCCGCCCTTGCCTTGGGCACACACGTGGACTGGCGGAGGGCAATGCGCTCCTCCTCAGCTTGGAGCGCAATCAAAGGGGCGACAGCGCGACGATGGTGAGCTGTGTATGGCCAGGCTGTGTTTCGTTGTCGTCGCCGTTCGTCGCGGCGTTGGAGGAGGTTTGAAGGAGAGAGACGATGGCGCGCTCGCCTTTGGAAACAAAGTCCGTCACCTCCTTCGAATCGTATTGAACGAGGCCGGTAGGCACCATCGTTGTTCCCGACCATGTAGCGTCGAGTGGGGACGGCCATATGTGTACTGGTCCTGGACGTGCGATTGGAATTCTCCGTCGCAGAGCTACACCTGGTGAGTTGACCATGTTCATGCTTTAGTCGGATAATAAAAAAACATCACTCACGTTACTTCAATTTATGGTTCGGGTGTATTCTAGACGCATACAGTTTCTCGCTGAGAAAGTTGACGGTGAACCTTTTTTTGAAAGAAAATCGCGATGATTCTTGCCGACATCCTTTGACAGGCGGGGATGGCTACGCAAATCTCCGTATTCTCGGGCGCAGACTAACAAACAATGGCTCGTCGTGCAGAAAAGGCGCTCGTGATGTTTGTGAAATGGCCGTTATAGTCCGCGACACGTCTGTAATTAAGCCTACGTAGGAGTAACACAGAGTACACACATAGTTATAGATACATTGCGGTTCAAGCTCTTGTTCTTTATATCCCTACATCAGGGGCAGCATCCGTATCGCCGTGTGCTGTCTTTGAGCCCCCAGAATCGACCACTGGCTTCAGAGTCTTCGATGATCCGGACTCAGGCACCACTTGCATTGGAAAGAACGGAGATTGAGGTGTCCAGAGAATATCAGCTATAATGTTTCAGAACATCGAGAATCCTTCTCTGGTGTCAACCTGATCAACTCACATTTTGGCGAGCTGCCATCTAGGTCACGCTTGGTCGACGAAGAAGCCATCGATTCATCGTCACGGTTACGTGACTCGGGACTGAGCAGTAATGTTTCCGTAGGCGAATGTGGTTCTGTAAATAGCACATGAGTTGCTGTCCGAAACGGATAAGGGGAAGTCGACTGGCAGCCGGATGGGCTTCTGGAAAAGATGTAAGACTAACCTATGGGGGGAGCTCCGATCTGTTCTTGCGTATCGAAAGAACCAGGAGAGAAGTCATTATCCAACATAGCGGATGGGATCGGCTTGGGTTCCAAAGCTGGAACGGACGTTTCGCGAGGTGAGGAAGGTCCAAACAAATTATTAGTATCAAACTTCGGAGGAATGGGCATCCGTTCCTGCTTTCTGGCAGCTCTTGATGTGGTGCGCCATCCTGGACGAAAGGGTGGATACTGCTCGAGGCCAGTTGACGTTGACTTGGTTACGGAGGGAAATGAGGGGGGTGGCGGTGGCGGATTCACTTTTTGCGAGTTAGCTTTTGCAACCTCCTTGAAATTGAAAGAATTTATTGATGGCTGCCTATGGATAATTGAGGATGTTTCTCGATACTCGATAAGGGTCGACAGACCAATCGGAATCAAACTCTCCGCCTGGACCATATTTTGACTTGATCGTCATGAAATATCCGATTTCACTGCGAACAGATGTAAGTATAAGCACAAGTAAGAGACCAAGATCAGCGCCAGGAGATCTGACTCACTGATGGAGGGAACGCCGCTCTTCGCCCAGTTGAGCAATCTCGTCCACGATCTTCTGAGCTTCTGCAGTTAGTGCCTCGATATAATCTTCGCGAACCTGTAACAAGTTCCATGAGTAACACTATAAAGTAAAGAGTCGCGATATGCACTCTGCGGAAGATAAAAGGTAGTTCAAACTCGCGATCGGTACTACCATCCTTTCCGTGTTTCTTTCCAGCACTTCCAAACTCGTCTTTCTTCTGGTCTTGAGTTCACACCTCATTATTGTCATGTAACAAGAAGTCTGGTAAATAACTTACGGCCTGAAAGTGCATCAAGCAACTCTCTCTGCCTGGTATTATACATCCGCAACTCTTCCAGTAGCTCGAACACTGTACATTGGCAACAATTTTTAAGACTCGTGAAAAAGGATTCACTCAACACTCACCTGGGATATTAGCTGCCTCTTCCTGTTGAGGCCTTAGTATAAGTTGTTGTTCAGCAATTTTCAGCATTGCTTTCATCAGCTCCGGGGCTTTTTTGTCCTCCGTTTGGTTTTGCTGGACAAGGTTCGTCAATTGATCATGCAAATTCTGGTAACGCTCAGACGAAGCCATCTGACTGTCTAGCAAATCAAGTCCAGATATTCTGTTCGATTGTTTACGTTCTTCTGCTTGCTCTATCGAAGACGCTTCATTCCTCTCTTGAACCATTTCGTCTCGTTCTGCACGTAACATGTTCAACATAGCGGTGGTACGTCCGAAATCAACGTCCTCTGCAAATGACATGATGGACTTAATGATTGTAGTGTGATCCAAATTGTGACGTAGTGGGTAGTTTTGATATCCTTGTTGACGGGGCCCAATCCTCTGGATGGCCATGTCTGGTCCTATATCGAAAAATCAGCATTATTCACGGAACAGTACCAGAAGCTCTCACGTTCGGCATATGGAACGGCAAGGCGCTCCAGGGCAGAAATCATATCCTTGAAAACTTGAATAGCTTCGTCGTGGCGTTCTAAGCCCTTCAATGCCACAAATTTACTTTCATGAGCCAAGGGCGAGAAAGGGCTTAATACGATTGCCTTGATAGACGATATTGTAAATATGTTGGCACAAAAAACCCGCCGGGAATGAACACACACCTCATTTGCGTCGCTCAAAGCACTCTCCCATGCACCTCCTGCTGCATATGCATTGCTCCTCTTTATAAGAATACCCTCGCGTGATATCGGATCCATGCTCAAAGCCTCTGAATAATATGTGATCGCTTCATGTAATACCTGTGCACTGTCGCCAAGGCTCTCCAATGACTTGAGACATTGTTGGGTGAACGCTGAAATACCATGCATTGTATAATCTGCCCATAGAATGGACTTTATACTCACTAACTATCCAAGTAATGATGTCCTCCCTCTCTCTTGCTTTCTCTCCGAGGTTGTGTATCATTTCTCGAAGAGACAATGCCGCTTCCTTGACACGGCCAGCAGCATACAACACTTCGCATTTTTTCTGCTGAATACTAAACTGGATATTATTGAACTTCCAACCGCATATCTAATATTATCAGCAAGGCGTGGTGTATCAGCATGAAATCCTCGCTTACCAACTGAATAATTTCTAACTCTGCCGTCTCTTCAAGCAACCCCAGTGATTGCGCACGTGTCAAAAGCTCCATTGCTCGATCGTAGTCCTTGGCTTCGGTCGCCATAGTCACGAGCTTAATATACATCTCTGCCTGTACATAACACGTCGTAAGTCACCATGTTGATTGTTGCGAAAGACTTACCTGAGCAGCCAGACATACCAGCTTATCATTGGCGGAACAGTGTTCGATCAGGTCGGAGATACCGGCCATACTTTCCGCAGCATATCCGACTTCGAACAGAATGATGAACTTATTATAATGAATAAATTTAGTATGATTAAAACAACACATGGATAAGATGCAAACCTTGATGAGTGATACGAGTACCTTATCATGAGCGTCACATTCACGAATAGCAATATTAAATGCATGTGATGCCGAGGCATATTTCTGCTGCCCAAACAAAGCAAAGCCTCTTGCAGCGTGAGCAGCCACAGACGGTTGGATATCAATAGACTGCCTATAACATCAGCATCGCACAAAGAAGCTGTGAACGAAGGATCCAGTACCGACCGTCTCTGCATCTCTCAGTGACGCGTCCCAGTGACGTAATCGCGCTCGAATAAGCGCACGGTGAGCAAACACCGAATGGTCCGAATTCGTACGACGAATGATTAGCCTCGATAGCATTTCCTCAGCATTGTCCAGCCTGTCTTTTCTCCATTCTTCATGAACAGTACCATTGACATCCGTGAGACGTATCGAGGAATCACTGTTCTGACAGTCAGGATAAATTTCACAATGTTTTTAATTTAAAAGACTTGCCTTCTGGATTTCAAGTACACAACACCTGAAAGAGGATATATAACAAACAACACCTAAAGACAGGGACCTACTATCTTGTGATACCGAACGAAACTGTTCAGATAATATACGTTCCAATTGGTCGCCATTGTCAAGGTCCTCCGGCTTCAACGTCCCCTGACATTGTCAGTGATTAGTTGAACAATATCGTGTACCAAAGAAAGTGAACCTTTTCAAATAAGGTGCTCCATTGACTATCATGAGTAACAGCAACAGTGGCAGATGGCTCCTAAACCAAATGTGAATATCACATACTTCCCCGGATACCGAATGATAGAGGCAAACTTTGCTTAGTAAATATCGATTGATGGTATCAGAAGGATGGAAGCTCTGGAAAGCGCGTGAGCATAGTGGAACACATATTAGTATAGTGCATAGCACAAACCTTCAGAGCTTCTGGAATATGACTGACTGTGACACGCTCGTCGATATCTGCATTATCCAATGTCGAGCCAGCTCCCGACTTGGGCATGAAGTTTGCTTCAGCTTGTTCTCCGACCTCCTTGTTTCCGCCATTTTTTGGCGCAAGACTTCTCCAGAATCTCCTAGTTTGGGGATAGCTTCGCCTGATACTGGAAAACTTTCTGGCCTTTGAGGGCGCAGGTGGAGCGTCTACTTCAACTTCCACACGCTTTCTGCCGAGTATGCTATCCCTGATCGCGATCTTGAATCCGCTGATGAATACAGACTGGTTAGGAATCGCGGTCCATTCACCCAGTGGCCCCACACGCCAGTGCAGAGCACGCGTAGTCTCCCAGCTATATGCTGCGGAAATGTTTCCTTGTCGAGCTTGACCCGCCGCTTTGAACTGGGCAGGAAATTCTGTTGTACCCGCCTGAGAGGTTTGGTGAAATGCAGCAACCGACCAGGCGTGGGTTTTGTAGCATCCGGTAATCAGATAAAGCGAGTCATTAGAGATGATTCGACCAAGTCGTTGCTCGGCGAAATTGTACCATTCGACGCCATTCCGAGCTGCAACATCACTGAAAAGTTTTCTTTTACGCAAAGAGTAGCTTTCCGCCCCTTCTGGGAGGATGAGGAGCGCGCCTTCGCTGGAGGAGAGGCTGAATTCGTATGTCAGGGCATTCTGCTGACTAGTAGCTCTTGAGAAACGTGTAATAGAAAACAAGTAAGTATGTACCCATCAGTTGGCTCGACAGTTCTCAGTGTCGTGACAGACGAGGTCGAAATGACGCTGCCAGAGTTTTCGGCGTAGGGGAAGACGGCAACATCCAGTTCGTTAAGATCGATGGGCGCAAAGTTTTCCGGTACGCCGTTGACGCGATGGAATGGATGCTCGGGGGAAAGGCAAATATTGAAAAAGACGTCGAAGCTTCCGTTTTCTGGAACGATGACGCCCACATCACCAATCCTGAGGCCATCACGTCGATATCGCAGGAACTGGTTACCCGGCTCTGGCGTCCACAGGGGATATCCACAGCCGAACGGAAGTAAATGTCTTGCATACACTCGCGGGGGAGGGTCGGGCATGTCTAACGGCTAGTGCCCTTAACGCTCGTCCTCGCTGGGAAATTCTTTAGCGCCTGTCAGGGCTATCTCAGGTTGCTGTGGATCTTATCATTCTAACAGCGCAGAAAGCATGGCAGGGATTGGACTTTCGACACCGATGCAAGCACCTGCCTTTTTACCTCTTTCCTTTGCTGCCTCGCCCATCCGATTCAATGGCGCCACAGACTCCAATGACACCACTCGTCCTGAGGAGGCCATAACCTTGTCTACCATCCATGCCATGCTGACACGGGTACTCGAGCAGACCTACACTCTTTGGCAAGCTCAAGCATCGACCAGTTATGCCCTACAGGAACTCCGACATACGATATCTGTGCTTCAAGGGAGCGCGAATGTTCATGAGCGCTTGCGCCGTGTTGAGGATGTGACAGAGGCTCACAGGACTTACCAAGGCTCAATCCTCCCTCACAATGTCCTAAAACCATCGGCCCATAACGTTGGTGAAATATTTGATTCTGATGGGCCCCAAGCAAATCCAAGCCCAAATCCAAGCCCGAAGATACCAAAACAAGAATCTTCACACCACATAGATTCTAAAGTGCAGGGACCTAGTGTAAGCATTCAAAGTAGCGAAGGTGACAACAAGAATGCGGGAGAAAATGTAAGATTTGCTATCTTTCGTCGTGATGTACACCCCTTGGTCTCCTGAGAAACAGTTGACGATAAACTTCCAGGCGAAACTGCCCAAATCTCAATCCATCTCATTTCCTTCGATGTCCAAGGAAGACAAAAACCAATCGTTAGATCATACTTCCCTGACAAGCCACGCATATCTGCCTTTTCCTCGAATCGCCATAGCCTCTGAGGACACCTTACTTGCGGGAAAAGAGCACCTAGGAATAGAGAACGAATCTTCCGCCATGGCCCCCGGATCAGATCAAAACACCGCCCAAGGTCCAGCCTCTGTAAATGTCTCTGTTTCTCAAGAAATCATCGGTAGCGACCAGCAACAGCATAGTACAGAAGGTGAACGCGATGATGCTCTGACGGGTCATGAGAATAGGATAACTTCTCTCGAAGAAGGGCTCACCCACCTCCGGATTCGGTTCAATAACGAGAAACGACTTCCTTCCGTACAGGAAAGCGTACCGCGGGCGGCGGATGAGACGTCGCAACATCAGCTGACGGACCTTGCCAACCTGGTTCGACAAGTGTTCACTATATGCGAAGCGAAGAAGGCGTTGATGGAAGAACAGTGGACGGAAAAGCTTCGTTGGAGAGAAGAAAACGTGCGAATGATGCAAGGGCTGATGGGTATGACATCATGGCTTGTAGATGACCAATCAAGGAAAGAGAAAGAAGAAAATGACCGTTGGTTGATGTCCATGCCAGGCGGACGCTGCAATGCTAACTATCGTCAAAAGGGTTTGCGTTGATATTCGAGGAAATTCAAAGACATGCACTCGAACAAAGAGAACTTTTTTCGCGATTTTCTGATTGTCAGTTACAGTTCTTCAATGTCCGAAAGGAGCTAATACTATCGGCCGTTTAGCCTGGAGAATAGATAACAACAGACAGCATGGAGAGACTATCCATGCAATCCGCGCTACAGCAAATGAACAAGTTCCTTACAATGTTCAGGGTGTATGCACCTTCCATCTCTTACATAGGTGCACTGTAAATAACGCTGGTTTGATAGTATCTGGACGAGTTCAGCAAGAGTCTCGGCTGTGAAGTTCGTATGCTCTTGGGTGAAGTTGGAAAGTTACGCGAGGAACGACGGAGTATACAACAGTGAGCACTTTTTGCGTCGGCCAATCGAGTTATGTTCAAGTCCTTTTAGCGAGCTCGGATGCCTTTTGACAATGAAAGCTGCCTTCGGTCCAGGTGGGCAATTTGATAGGTTCGTCGCACGCGCTTCATTTCGATTGTTCTTACATACGTATGGCAGGCCTCCTGGGTATACCTCTCCCCAAGAGTGGCCATCGCCAGCCGGTATTCCTTTGCCCGAGAGCCCACAACCCCATTCTGGTTGGCATAGTATTCAGATGTCTGCACGAAGAAGACGACGTACTCCAAGTCCCGAATTACGGCTTACTCGACCTTCTGAGTGGTCATATTGGCAACGTACGTTCGTCTCCTTTGTGAACACGTCTGTATTTTAATGTTCCGTCTGGCGCCTGTATTGTAGCCAATCCTGCATTGTTTCCCACTCCGCCACTCTTCGAGCCTATTCTCTTAGGTCCAGACCACGAAGATTTGGGTTTGTTCGGACCACCTTCTCCACCCGGTTCGCATCGTGGCTTGCTCCCGCCATCTGTCGAACCTAGACTCTCGGTGCCAAACCACGGAAGTCTATTCGGACCCCGTTCGCCAGTCGGCTCGTATCATGATGTACCTATGTGGGCGTAATATGCGTCTTCCCACTTTCTTCTAGTTTAAAAATCCCTCGATTAATTTGTAACCGTTGTTATTATGGAATTTTGTGTGATCTGGTCATATGACCGTTTTTATATATATAAATTATCGGATATCATTCGAAGCCGTGGATTCATCTTCATCGTTGTGGCTCGGCTAGTGTGGTGGGAGTTGGTAGTCATGTGGCGATTGTTTGACTTTGTTGAATGCTAAAGGCTTTGCTTGCCACTACGGACAACTAGTCATGGCAGATGAAGAGACTCTCGTTTCGCGCAGATCGAGGCGAAGTACTGCCGGTAATCGGTCTGCTCTGCTGTCGTTTTCCTAATGCCCAACGAGATACTTACTGTCTATAGAATGGAACTCGCCTTGGCCGAACTCGCACTCGAGGAACCACAGGAGCCAGAAGAAGACGTCGATTTCGTCATTGACAAGGGTACATTTATTCTTATTTTCCCCCCGTTTGTATGGTCTAAATTACCGTGGTGCTATACAACCGGACAGAGGAAGAGGACGTGTTTGAATCGGATTTCGCAAGCACGGACGAAGAAGCGGCTGCACAAGAGGATGTTGACGAGGGAGATCGAGCGACGAGGGACGAGGAGCGGAGAGAGCGCAAGGTGTGCTTTCTTCCGTCTTTTCGACGACGACGGCCTCTCGATTGACGTGCGTTGTACTGCAAGATCGCCCGTGTGCGTGTCGAAAAGGCCACCGCTGCAGCACATGCGCGCCAGAGGGTGACATTCGACCCCGAGGCAGCGTCCTCGCAGTCTAGACCGAGGCCCTCCAAACCCAAGCGTCGCGTCTCCCTTGGTGTCGTCGTCAATGCCGAAACGGGCGAAGTTATCGAAGGCAGCACGGGCACGGTCGGCGCCCAGAGACATAGCCAGAGACGACATACGGTCATGAATACCTCGGCCACCGTCAACCGCATGAAGGACGCCGAGGAGAAGCGGGTGCGTGGCGTTCCCAGTCTGGGTCTTGGCTCCTCCGACACTGTGCGCAGGCTGCGATTCCAAAGAAGACGAAAATCGCCTCTCGGCTTCCGACGCAAGACGAGC
>JBBPKM010000243.1:0-17708 GCA_038089255.1 Austroboletus rostrupii
GAGAGCACTTGGGAGCTAGCACAAAGGAAAAGATGTATTCAGGAGAATATAAGGGAGAACTAAGCTAAAGTACAGGAAATCCATTAAGGGGTTTATATATGTAATGGAGAACTCAAGGGCAGGCTTGTATAGTACAAAAAAGAAGTCAAAAGTAAGTATGTGTAAGTAAGCACTAACTGATGTATCATTCAGTGAGGATGGATGAGTCATGAAGAATAAGTAAGTGCAAAAGAGCTGGTATACCAGTACAATAGTTGCAAGAAGATTGAATGGCTATTGTGAGAAAAAATATAAGTCTGTACATAGGCATATCAAAGAAAAGAAATAAAAACTAAGGAAAAGTCATAACAGTGGCCAGATGGCCCAGTTGACTGTGGATGGATTAGGTAGGCATTCAGTAGGCACAGTAGATTGGTTGGAGACTTCCAGGAGTAGCCAGAAGTTAGATATAGGTTTAAGAGGAGACATAGATCTAATTGTAAGCCAGATCTAGGAGAAGTAGTCAAGGAGGACTATAAGTTGAGGCTAATGCAACTGGATACAAAGGAGATCTTTAGGAGTGGGTTCCAGGAGAAATATAGGGACCTAGAAGTGCTGGGAGAAGATCAGATAAATGATTGGATAAGAAGACCATGTGGACTCAATGAAAAGGACATGATCCAGGAAGATCAGAGATGGCCAGGTGGAAGATCCAGGAGCTTAGGGAACTTGGAGAGCACTCAGAGGATGATAAATGCAAACCATGCAAGAGTGATCAAGTAATGATCCTAATCCAAGAATAGAAGGAGGCTGGAAGGCTTTCAAGGAGCAACTGGTAAGGGATATCCAGGAATGGCCTGGGAATGGCTCAGGAGAGCCCAGGAGAGGCCTGGAGGATGCCAGGAGCATACAGGGGCAGAGAGATCTCTGGTAGGTCCAGGAGATAATAGCTGATCTAGAAAAAAGTATAGTAGGTTCCTTAAGGCAGGAACAAGTTGTAACACAATAGCTTAGTCTCTACAGGCTAGATCATTCAGCATAACAATACTGCACACCTATGTATTGTCTACCTTGAGCAGGCAGCCTAATCTTTGATCTTTCACTGCCCATTATTTCATTGAGTTTTATTTTTATTTTTAGTTCTTTGTTTTATTGTTTCATTTACATCACTTGCTAATTAACATATTCATGTCAATTTTATTTCACTTTGTGTCACTTTATTTCTACTGATACTATCTTCTCACTACCATCATTCAATCCATCTTGTCTTGACCACTTCATATGCTCTTTCATCCTGCCATCCTCCTTTGTTTTGTTTGCTTCATCTTTTTTTCTTCCCCTGCATTCTCATTATTTTCTCATTCCTAGCTTCTATTTCATTCTATATCCATAACTACCTAATGTGACCCTACTGTAACCCCTCCCCCTCTAATACATGATAACAGTCCCACCAAGGCACCTGAAAGTTTTCAGCTTTAGCAAAAATTTCTTCTCATCTTTCAAAAGTAGTAGGTGGCAGTGACAGGGGCCTGCCATGCCCAAAAATAATCAATCATGCAAAGGTTGCACATGTGACCAATGATCCCAAAATGGTAAGTGGCAATGATAGAGGCCCACTTTCCAAAAAAATTTGGTTACTCATGTAATCTGCACCTATTGACCAATGCTAAGTCAGCATTGGTCTCCCTTGGCATGACAGTGCTGCCTTCATATGCAGCCTATCTTAGCAGTATTCAAGAAAACTATGCTCCAGGTATTCTCAGAATCTGAAAATGCTATGTTGCTTGTTTTGCACCAGCATGTCCTTATCAGAGTGTGAAAACAAATGCCTGCCTCCCACCTATCCCCTTGATACTCTATGCAGCTTCAAGCACTCACAAAACAGCCTATGGCTATGAGAGAACAATTCCAAGCCCCATCAATGAAGGCACAGCAGGTTTCTCCTCCCACAGCCCATCCCATAGTGCCTAATACTGCCCAAAAGAAATGCTATGGAAGGGGAGCAAGCAAGCCTACTGCTATGCCAGCTACAGCCTCCACCCCATCTGTTGTGTCTAATCCTGCTCTTGTGGAATCCATGAGGACTCATGCTTTGCTAAACATCATTTGGGAAGGTGGTTATACTGATCAGCTTGTTTCTTGGATTACATTGCATGCTGCTGATTGTCATGTGCTATTTCATGATCATTCAACATCCATTGCAATATTGGTTCAAGCTCCTCCTGGAGACAAGTCTTCTGGAAAAAACAAGAAGGATGTTGCCACTGCCATTGCCAAGCACATTTTTGAAAACAATTCTGAATATGCTACCTTGTATGGATTGGATCCAACAAAATATATATTATTGGTTACCAATTGACTGCAAATATAATAATTTAAATTACCTGGTCTCTATTCTAACTTATTTAGCATATATGAAGGCTCAAGCAGCAATATCACAAGCAACATGCATGGTTGAAAAGCACTGGTGGTGGCATAACTCCTAGTGGTGAAGAAAATGCACCTCAAAACCTTATAAATATGTCATTCTAATTTCTCAATGCTGAAAGTAGGCTGATCAAAGTAACAGAGAACATTTTACGTATATTCTCTTACTATCAAGACCTCAACTCTTTCTAGAAGGGTATACCATCTTTTAACAGCACTCTTATATTGGTGAGATCCAATATCAGCTATGTAGATAGTCTCCTTAACATTGTTACCCCTATCAAGGCCCCTAGTATTGATCTTGTACCTAGCAATGACAGTGGCCTCAAGAATATCAATGATCCAGACAATTTTGAGAAGAATGATGTAGAGATGGAGAGTGCACAACCTTATGACTATAACCTGATGAACTTCAACTTCAATTTCTATGGTCATGATGATCACACTGATGATATACCAGGCTCTAATCTGATGATTCATGCTACTAGTGGTCCAACAGTAGGTGCTAATCAACACTCAAAGAAACCAACTAACAGTCCTTTCCAAAGGCATCTATCCATCCCACATCTAGTGAATCCCCCTCATCTTTAAAAGGAAAAACTTCAATGTGTTACACTTGTTCCGGGTAGGACGCAAGTGTAGCCTCGGATTAACCAAGTCCAAGCATAAGACGTCAAATAGCCCCTGTGGAAGAGACTTCATATAGTAGCACAAAGGGAGTGTCCACTCAGAAGTAGGATGAGGACTTTGGGCTCAAATACTCAGCGGAAGAGAACACTGAGGAGCAAAGGAGAACTTGGTATTAACCAAGGAGAACTAAACTAGAGTACATGGTATGCTACGCTCAACTAATATAGGTATCATCGTAGTGCACAGGCCTAGAGACAGAAAGGAAATAAAGGATGACGGCTGGGCTATCAACTGAGTAAGTGCACAGCCGAATCATAATACAAATGACAATGGTGAGGGAAACCTGCAGCAGCAGGTACGATGCTGAAGTAGTCCGTTTATAGGAGCATCACAAGAGAAAATGATAAGTCTGTTATAAAGGAAAAAGAAATCGTAACACAATATGTGAAGTGCATTTTTAAGGCATAGCCCTTACTTCCAACCTTCCTCTTTGACCTCAAGCTCCATCTCAAGCCTGAAATGAATAGTCAGCACTGGTGGGCCATCAGCCACCAGGCAAATGACTATCCCCTCAGCCACTGGTAATATTTTTGCAAAGCTTGAGGCTTTGGAAAAGGCAAGCAATGTTCTTGAAGATGATTTAACTAGGTCCATCTGCTCTCTGATCACTAGGAGTGAGAGGAATAATCCATTGGATGACAGATCACTGTCACTGTTGCCACTATCAAGATCCCATAGGTTCTTCAAGTGTTGCTCTGCAACTGAGTTCTAATCTGTCAAGTACTTCTAGCAATTTTTTCAAACACATGAGGCATGGTTGGGCAGGGTGGAAAGATCAGAGGAAAGATAATCTTATCCGGCCAATTGTTCATGCAATGTATCACAATGTACTTATATTAGTATTCTACACCCGAGGATCATTTTTAACTTGTAATGATTTCACTGAGTGGCCGGGATAACCAGCCCGAGGCTCGGCACATCGGAGTTTAAACTTTGGTTGAGAATCATCGGTCATTTCATAGCATCATAATTGCAAGAAAATAGTACATTAATAGCATAAAATAGCCTACTTGAATACCACCAAGGCTTGTATGGGCTATAGGCTGTTTTTCCTCGTCATACATGTGCAGTGCATCTGACACCCGTACAACTTCGAACTTTAAACTAAATAAAATAACCGGTCATAATTATGTACAATCAACCCTGCAAAAGAACCTCTGCCTTTTTCGACCGAGATACTGCTCCAAATTTGAATGACTTAAGATGACTACAAAACAGAATCATATGTAAATTATGTGAAAGAAATTTGGTCACTCTATTCGACTCACCGAATGATCCCTTCCGTGGCCTCATACTTTGGTATATGTTTCACACCGTTCTCGACGCATGGCGACATGTGCAATGTCGCCAGAGCGATCGCAACGGTGATAAAGACTGTTACGTCAACCAAATGTGCACCCGGACACGATCTCCGTCCCCATCCAAAACACACCTCACGTGGGTCAGGCTGCGGGTTGTCGCCTAGAAATCTCTCTGGGTTAAACACATCTGGATCTGGGTATCTCTCTGGATCGAACAAAATCGACCTATGTTAAAAACAACTCAGATAATCAACCGAGTCTTTTCTTATTGTGAATCACGAACCACATGTTTCCAACGAGATGTGTCCCTTTGGGGATGAAATAACCATCGTATATTTCATCCTGAGAAGTGGTGTGCATTGCTGGTGCCGTATAAACATCAAAGGATGGAGAGCGCGTGACGGTTATACGTACTGATAGCAGCGATCACGTTCCACCTGAGAAGTTCGATACAAATTGCGTTCACGTATGGAAGTGCGTGACGATCCTGGAAGGTCGGAAGCCTTTCCTCCCCAACGACAGCATCCACTTCTGCCTGGGCTTTTCGTTGCACGTCAGGGTATAATGTCATGGCTAGGAAAAATGCCATTATCGTAGAGGGTGTCTACCACAAGTCTTTTCAATGCAATTCCTTCGAATGGAGATCCTACTCACAGTGTCTGTTCCGCCTGATGAAGCGGGTCAGTTGATTGTCTAGGAAACGATACCAGTGCTTGGAACACAAACCTAAATACATGGTAAAAGAAGCCCACTTCAGAATTTCTTCATCCCTTGGAGTCATACCTTCCTCAAGCAAACGTGACGTAAAGGATGGTGTAGCATCGCCTTTCGCCTGAGGGCATCAGCACACAATTGTAACGATTTGAGTATGGAACATACTAGGTGATCCAAGACAAACTGAAACGGCATGCCCGCAGCGTCTTTCACCATTTTTTGCCATCCTTTCGCGACCTTATGGAAACTAGTTCCAGGAAACCATTCAGGAAGGTATCGCACTGTCGCCAATCTTCAGATACCGAAAACGTGAAAGCGCATACGGAACATAGAACGTACAAATTGGAATAGTGTCAACTATAAAGAGACCTGGAGTCGTGACCAGAATAAAATTATCCATGGCTTTGTTCGCCATCTCGACAAATGGATCATCACATTCTTTAACACTGTAACCATGCGAGACCTTCAAGATCACAGTGCCCGCCATTCTGCTCGCAGTATGTCACGTCAGCGATGACGTCCCAACGAATAAATACTACTTCACCTATGCGCATGCGCGTCTAGATCATCAGGACTCTTCAACACGTCACGCAACAGCCGTTTCGCTTCTGCTTCGTGGACAGGGTAGAATGCTTTAAGATTGTTCTTGGAGCCAATTTGCTGATTGAAAAACTTGCGATGCTTTCGAAGTGCATCACCGTATTGCAAGAAGAAGGTGACTTGACACCACCCGATGAGATCCGCCATGACATAACTTGGCCTGTTTGACGTGGTAGCGCTCTTCTTCTCGAGCAGATCTCTAGTACTCTCGAAAGAGTTCAGAACAATGTATGGCTTGCCCATCATGTTGAAATAGATTATAGGTCCTGGTGTGGAAACATGAGTCCCGAACTCAAGCTCTGCTAATACACTTGCCATATTTTTTGGACATGGCCGCTAGCGCCTTGTGCGGCTCATGTACTGGGAAGTCGAACATATTTCCCAGGAGAGGCCACCCAGGAGGCCCAGGTGGAAGTGGCGGGCCAGTCCTCCTCAAAAGGAGTTTTCCAACGACGCATAACGCCAAACTGACGATGCAGATATCAGTGACTCGAAGGTGGTAGTCCATGAGTTCACCCAAGGGCAAACCACTATTTAAGGGGTATCAGGGACTGGGAATTCAATAGAATGTTAGGTTCTATAACGAACACGAGGTTTCGCTAGTGTGGGATTTACATAAAGCTGAGTCTGATCATGAAGACACGCTCCACGGATGAAGCAAATAAAAATCGCTTGTGGACGGCTAGTCTCCTGGCCGTCGCTTGTGACACAGGTCGTCGCTACGGAAAGACTCGACAATGGAAGCCGTTGAACTTTGTTTACACGACCGATATCGCCTTTGATGGTATCAAGCACTGGTTGGTTGATCATCAGCCCGGCGACCATCAATCATGGCAATCCCACGCGTGATAGTGACTGCATATTTGTCGCCGCTGATATCTAATTTCCGCACAGGAGCTGTGCTCTCTCCTCTCCGGGCGGGCCCTCTTGGGACACTGTCCGACCAACGGTCTTCGCCAATCTACCACTGCGGATGGCCTCTCATAGTGTTGTGATGATCTCGGGAATCTCGTCCTGGTTTGCTAGGTCATTGCAGGCAACCTTGCTTCGGCGCTCGGACAACCCTGCTTCGAAGCTACGGACGAGTCCGCCTTGGTATCTTCGATCATCCACGACTGCGCGCCCGTTCTCGAAATCCTGCAGGGCTACACTTATGACCCCGTTTTCAGGAATATGTTCGCCAACTTGGACTCCCTACCCGGCTTGGTCTAACGATGTGGCCTACTATGCTTACTTGGCCCTCCCGTCCCTCTGCACTCGTCTCTTTCACCTCGCCCATGATACCACTGGGCACTTCGGCGCTGACAAGAACTACGAAATGTTCTAAACATCCTTTTAATGGCCTTATATGCACAAGGAACTGACCATATCCTACCTACTTCATCCACGGAAAACACCCAGACGAACAGGATGTGGATGAGTGTATGATTGGAGAGAGACAAGCAGAAGGGGTGGGAAAGAAAGAAGTGCAGAGTAGTGGCCCTAGAAGTCTGAATTGATAGCGTCGATATGCGTCTGCTCTCGCGTGACAGCCAGTAACACAGGTCGGCAGCGGGTAGGCACACTGATGCATATGTCTAAGCTGGCTTACAGCTCGGGCGTTTTCCTTGGATGGTGCACGATGCATCGGTGGGACTCGGGCCTACCTAAATAACTCGGCATAAGGTTGATTAGCACCAAAAATTACATGAGCAAGCCCCGTTAGTACTTGTCGACAAGTCCGCTCAATATTTAACTCTACTAGCCATTAATGAAGTGAGTATCGTACCCGACGATATTCGGGCCGAGTCGGACCGAAGTACTTAGTTGTATTCCATCATGGAAAGTTAGAATGTGCGGGCCTTTTCTGCGTCACTCTCAATCACTCAAGCTCTCAGTCTTCAGCTGTTTCGGAGTATGTAACCTCCGTCGTCGTGAACGACGTTACAAAGGGATCGGCAATCGTTACAAAGACGTAAACCCAAGATAATAAATATGAACGCACGGACCAACGTACACAACGCTGTCACAAGATGGAGAAAGAAAATAAGAAAAAAAAGGAAACAGTCTGAGTAGACCCGTTGAACCACGCCAGTAGACCAAAGGAAAGAGGGAAAGTATGAAATAAAATGAGAAGAGACACAAGACAAGAAAATAAATCGATGCGACCATCAATGAAGCATTGACGAAATTAGCCTCAACGTCCGCTCGTCCATCCCTCGTCGCGATTGCTGAACTCCCATACGTTCCACCATGACTGCTATCGTGATCGCCGACGCCGAGTTCTCGAGTCGCGTCAACAAGGAGTCCAATACCATCATGATGTCTGGCTCAGACATCTTATCGTGCATCGGGGGTAACAACTGGTCGAGATCGCCATACATGCAGTCGGACTCTAGCTGCTCGTCGTCCGAGAGCTCCGGGTCCTGTGGCGCCGAGCCCTCTTTACGTTTCGGATAGGGACGAAAGACACGTTCGCTTGCAAGAGCCTCAAAACGGAGACACAGCAGGGCCAGATCCCTGACATGTCTCAACTGTAGTTTGGTTGGTGGCGACTCCGATGCATTGGGCGACCCCGTCAGGTCCATGTCCTGCCGTCCGGCGACCAATCCCGGGTAGATTAGCGACACCATCTCCGGGATTTCGAGTCCCTTGAGCTTGACCTCTCCGACAGGGATCACCTTGATGTTCATCCGCCGGATCGCTTCGATCGCTTGTGGAGGCTGGACATCAGAGTACTCGGTGTCAGGACCAGTTTTGGTGATACAGGCGTTGATCTCCCGTACGACGTCTGCGCTACACATGATTTGTCCACCAGCGGCAACCCCGCTGATCCTCGCGGCGCGAATGACCATTGGGCCGAAATAGTCCATCCGATTGGTGATCGGATCGGGCTCGCAGACGGGCGTTCCGCAATGAATGCCCATCCGCACCGAAAGCCCGCGTGCAATCAGGTTGCCCTGCGCATCCCACACCTCTTTCCCCTCCCCACACTCCAGAATCTCCGACGGCCAAAGCTCGTGCATCAGTTGAAGTTGGACCGTCATCGACCACCACAATGCCGCCAAAGTCGTTGGGAACGAGCACATGAACGCATCCCCTTCCGTCTTGACAACGTACCCACCACACAAACGCAACTGACGACGCAAGAGATTGTTGTGCAGACGCATCGCAGTTGGCATGCCCGCATTCGTCTCCCATAGTTGAGTCGAATTCCGGATGTCAGTGAAGACGAGACACAGATGACCTATAGGAGGTGACACCTCACCATCCAACCGAGAGATCGTACGGTCTTGTATGTCCGCCTTCTTGCCTCCACGCTTTTTCGACAGGTTATATGCCTCCCCACCTACCAATGTCGTCGGTTGTTGCTTGAGACGAAACAAGTCCGCGACGCAGATGACCATAATCATCGTACTCCCATCCGATCCATAACTGATGGCAAAGTCCCGAAGTTTTTGAGCTGCGATCATAGGATCAGAAATCTCCGATCGCGCGATATCCACTGCCGTCTGGTACGAAATGTAATCCCACAACCCACGGTTCCCGATAATTACAAATTCGTCCTGCTCCGTCAACTGCCGGGCCTCCACGTATGGTCGAGCATTGACCACGGGGAAATGGTAAAAGTAGCCAAAGGAACGAGAGGTGTCGATCTCTTCGTGGATGAGGCCCTTGGGTGAAATCCATCCCTCGGCCATCCGTATGCGCTCTGTTTCATGCCGATCAAATGGGTCATGTTTTCTTGAGAACAACTCGGCGGAACCCTGTATCGAGATCACTGCGAGCGCATCGCCCGCGTTGGCCACGTACATGGTTTTCCCAACAAAATAGAGCACAATGCCAGATGCTCCAGCGCGATACGAACTCTCCATTGAGCTCGCACCTCCCGTCGACGCGCTCACCTGGGACATTTTTCGATTTGATGTATTCCCGGCGTACAGCGTGTCGTGCAGCTGCTTGTTGAGCCTCAAGAACGTTCGCCGCATGGCATCGAGTACAGTCTCGTTTTTCGATTGGTCGATCAGATCCAGTTGCGACCCAAATTGCGACAGAAAACTGTCGTGGAGATATTTCGATAGGTGATTATTGCTCGCCGGCGCATCTGATCGCCCAAACATGGCAAACACAGCCTCGTCCTTCTGTCCGCGAAACTCGGGTTGTACGAGATCAAACATGGTGAGGTACCCAGCGCTCCCAAGGTTGTCGGCAATCCCATACGACATTTTATTCACTTCGGACAGTGAAGTCCGGACCCGTCGCTCTTCAGTTTCCTCTGGAATGTTGGGCAAAAACGTTGTCGTGACATCGATGAGACCAAGGACACGCAACGAGGTTAATTCGGAAAAATCGGCAAGCAAGTTACGCCCTCCGTTATCCGGATGATGTCTCGAACCGGGATTATCAGGCTTGATTTCGAGCCTCTTATTTCCCGACAAGTTGAGATATTTGAGATTGTGATTGAAATTCCTGTCGCAAGGCCGGGTTAGTCAACCGCTGCCGGCGGTGTGTAAGGTAAGACCCACCAATTCCAATCAAATTCCCAATTGTTGATGTTATACCTCAACAAGTTGCTTCCCACATCGATGACCGTCAAGCTTTGCACCTTGCCCAATTCTTGAGGCAACGTCTGCAGCCTATTCCCGTTGAGAAATAACACGCTTAGCCTCGTCAGCTTGTCCAAATCTTCGGTCGGTATACTCGTTAGTTGATTGCCGCTCAGATAGAGCTCCTCGAGTTTCGTCAGGTTGTGGAGGAAAGAGGATGGGACTTCTTGTATTTCATTAAAGGATAAATTAAGGACGCGGAGTTCTTTCAAGACAGTAAACGGCGGAAGGCAATCGTCTGTGAGGCGGTTCTCGCCTACATAGAGCTTTTCGAGCGAGTATGCGAGAGGAGGGGTAGGTTGCGTGTGTACCATCGCACACGACGCTTTCCTCCCCATCTGAAAATGTGACCGTGATCCTGGAGGGGTTGGCGGAACCTCGAGCGTTATTCCAGTGGAGGGAGGGGTGACAAGGGATGAATCTAGTGGATCGCACCATGTATCGAGTAGGTTGGACGTCACGTTGATCATGATTAGTGACGAACAATCCCACAGGGAAACGGGCAAATGTCGAAGACTATTGTTATGTGCGTCTAGAACTTCGAGTCGTCGTAGCAAGCCAATTGTTTCGGGCAGTGCGTCAAGATGATTGTCATTGCAGGAGAGCGTGATTAGGTGACTGAGCTCCCCGAGTGAGTCGGGGAGAGTTCGGAATGAATTATGGTCTAGTTTCAGGTGTTGGAGTGTCGATAGATGTGACAATGCAAGGTCGTCGAGGGATGAGAGTTTCGCGTGGGATACATCAAGGGAAGTGAGAGTAAAGGGTGTTTGCGCCGAAGGGGCAAGTTTCAGAAGTGTGATGTCGTTAAATGAGACGTCGAGAACGTCCATCTTGTGTGTCCCATAGGAGAGATCAAGTGCATGCACCGCATTGTGGTCCGATAGCAAACTTTTTAGTCGCGGGAGTTTGTGTGCAATGGAAAGGTCGGCTATACTATTGCGTCGGCAGTCGAGGACTTGGAGGTGGACGAGTTGGCTGCACTGCTCAGGTAGTCTAGATACTTGATTCCCGACAAAGATGAGCTGTTCGAGCGCAGACAGCCGGCCAATATCCTCTGGAAGGTCCGTGATCATATTAAATGAAATGTCCAGGTCCCTAAGGGCAAGCATCTCGCAAATGACAGCAGGGAGCCGACTAAATTTATTATTGGATATATTTAATGTTTTGAGCATCCGTAGTCGGGGAAAGTACCAGGGAAGTTGCTCCATACGATTATTTTGGAGCTTGAGGATGCTTAACTCTGGTATGCGGTCGAGCGCAGCGTCATCAAGATCAACTATGCGGTTACATGAGAGGTCCAGGCGATGTAAACTTGCTGAGTGCCGAACGCTCTGAGGTACTTTCTTCATCGCCATACTCGAGAGCCGAAGTTCGCGCAAGATGGTGCAAGATTGGATAAAGTCGAGGGGTATTTCCACCATGGGATTTCGCGAGAGATTAAGGTATACGATCGTCCCCGCATTTTTATGAAAGACGATGGGTATAGTGGGCAGACTACACCCAGTGAGATCTACATATTCGAAGTTGTCAAAGTTGAAGTCTTCGGCCTGAACTGGGTCAGACTAGGTAATGGCCGGGGTAACGGGCATACCGTTGGACCAAGCAACTGGCTTTTGTACACAAACTTGAGAAGAAATGTCATGTCTTCGGCCGCGAGGTAGTCGAGACTATCGAGTTGGTCATATCCTGCCTGTTCTAAACGACGACGAGTGATTGCAGCAGGTCGCTCCGTTGGGGCCAAGATGCGCTCTGAGAAAAAAAGTGAAAGAAAGACCAAACAAGGTTAATCGTACATACCTCTTCCTCGCTCTTTAAGATACAGCTTGTGAGTCTCTCGCTCGTTGTCGCGCAACTTGGCATTGAGGGAAGGAGTGAGATCAGCGACGGTTGCATATGGCGGGATTCGTGCGACATGATAAGAGCCGTTGGCACGATATATGCGCACGAGAACGAGCTTGGTGGAGGTGGACGGTGACGACGGCTTGTGTGCATAATGTGTTTTTCTGCGCATGCGCTTCTTCGTAGTGGTGTCAGTGGGGGTGGACGAGTCGTCGGGTACTCGTGAGCCGGCCATGACACTTTCCTCTGAACTGGAGCCAGCGCCATCTGCAGTAGCGTCTGCACCCTCTTTTTCGATTGCCCAGCTTTCTGGGGCAGTCCATTCGCGCTCAGTTAATTGTTCGGTGTCGAGATCGGGGTCATATGTACCGGTGATGGTCTTCGGCGAGATCCGGCGATCGTAGCGAAGTCGGCGCTTCGAAGAGAGAGAGGAAGGGTTAAAAGGATCGGTGAAAATGGATGATGATGGCGAGGAGGGAGTGAAGCTGGAAACGCTATGGCTACTCGAGTCGAGACCGCTGGAGGCACTAGGACGGCTGGTAAACGAGCTGGAAATGTTTGTGTCGATGATGCCCTCCATGTGTGTAAAGTCGGTGTCGATTGTGAGGAGCGGTTCTTCAGGTTCGTCCTGGGGGATAACCGGGGGCTGTCTGTTGAGACGGGAGCGCTTCCGTGATCTGTCCTTTTCCTTCTTGAGCGGCGGGGAGGGTGTGGGGTGGTAATAGGGGGCCAGATATGTGTCGACGGACACCTGGGAGGGGTTTGAGGTGTAGACGAGGGTGGACATGCTGTCGTTGATGGAATCAGTCGAGGCGAGTTTTAGGCGGGAACGCTTTTTCATTATGATGTCACCCAGAAAGCTGAGCGAGTTCTTTCCCTTGCGTGGGTCTACGATAGACACGTCGGACACGGAAGGCACATGGGTGTCGCTGGACAGGGAATGAGTGTCGCCAGGATGGGAGCGGACGGAGGCGGCGGAGGCGGTAGAGGGGCGAAAATGCTTGTAGGGAAACGCCATGGATCGCTGCTTTGCTGGCTGAGACTGGAGGGGGACCTGCGGGGTGAATGTAAGGGGGCCGTGGGTATGAATCCAATTGCAATTGCATGACCCACCGGCTGGGTCTCCCAAGGCGAGATATCGGGATTGCCCCCGCTGGTCGCGACAACATGCGCGGCCATGTCAATGTCTGGATACCGTCGCAGGGGCGCCATCGCGAGCAGGTCCTCGCTCGGGGTGAACGTGAATTCGTCGCATTCATGAATACCAGCGTCGTCAGCGCGAGACATGATCATGGCCATTGGCCACCACAGTCCTTCTTTTTTTGTATTCGACCCAGGTCCATTTCCTTTTATAGTATTCTCTCGGCAGTGTTGCATCGCAACTAAGTTCCCTCCGACTGCGCGCCGTTCCCCAACCACCATGATCCCCTCCCCGCCCCACCACCCGAGGGCTGCCTCCTCATCCTCGTCCTCCAGCACCACAATACAGCTGCCTTCCAGCCTCAAGGTACCGCACATCTCGCTCTATCGATGTTGATTCCAATCCCCATCCAGGTAGTCGGCATCGTCCTCGCCGTCGTCAGCGGCCTCCTCATAGGCTCTAGCTTTGTGTTCAAGAAAAAAGGCCTTTTGCGCTCGCAGGCCGGGCACGCCGCTGGCGAAGGCGTGGCTTATCTCAAGTCGGTTAGTCCCGTTCAATTTCGGACGCATATATCCATATCCTCACGCCCCAAAGCCACTATGGTGGACCGGCATGATAAGTATGTACCCCCTCTTATCTGCAAGATTGGTCACCAACTAGCACATAAGTGATGATTCTTGGTGAACTGTGTAATTTTGCGGGTACGCCTTTTCATGCCCGTTCTTGCATCCTTTCACCCGCTGCCCAGCATATGCCTTTGTCGAAGCTCTTGTTGTGGTCTGTCTCTCCATTCTCCACTCCACTGTCGCTTCTCTGATCCGTTCAAGACACCCATGGGGGCCCTCTCTGTTGTAGTCAGCGCCATGCTATCCTCCATATTCCTCAACGAGAGGCTCACATTCTTTGGCTGGCTCGGATGCTCTCTTTGTATTGTGAGCCCTCCTTGTTTATAATTAACCCGTTCTCACCGTTCATTTAGATTGGTTCTGTCATCATAGCTCTCAATGGCACGTCCTCAGCAAACTCCCATTTCACTCACCCTTATCCAGTTCCTAGGTCCCCAAGAACAAACACCATCACAGATACGTCAATTCGAGAAGATGTTTATCGCTGCTGGATTCCTCGCCTATATAAGTGTACTCATCGCCATCGCACTAAGCATCATAATCTATTTTGGCCCAAAGTAAGTACTCTCACTTGTTCACTTTTTCCCTGACTTTCTCTGCCATCAGATATGGAAAGAAAAACATGATTTGGTATATTACCGTTTGTAGCACTATCGGAGGCATCAGCGTCAGCGTCACAACGGGCCTCGGATCTGCCATTGTCACCTCAGTGATGGGGGATAACCAGGTACGTCTGTCAAGAATATCTCATCACCATATCGCATTTATTTCATGTACAGTTTAACAATTGGTTTATATTTTTTCTGATGGGTTTCGTGGTCGTAACGTTGTGTGCGTGTCTTCTAGCACCGAGCGATCCAAACCTTGATGTTGTACAGTGACAGAGGTGTATTACTTGAACGTCGCACTTGCACTATATAATACAGGTGTGTAATTTCGTATTAACGCATGCCCATATATTTAGATTTTCTTTCCATAGCTATGGGTATGCTTTGTTTAGTCTGGTACCTCACGCGGAACTGACGCAATCACCAAGTAACTCCAACTTACTATGTCTTATGTGAGTCTCCTTCTGACATTTACCTATAACGCGATGCTCATCCTTCGGCAAAGTTTCGTTTTGTTCCATGGTTACAACGATTGTAAGGTTGATGCTTTTTCCTTCTATAAGGGGACCTCATTGTATCTATTCAGGTTCTGTTTAAAGGACTCTCCGCACCAGCATCCCAAATCATCACGCTGGTACTCGCGTTCTTAACAATTTGCATCGGTATCACAATCCTACAAATGTCCAAGATCGACCCCGTCAAACTTACATCACTTGATCGGCGGTCGACGTTACTCCTCCAAGCTGCCCGCGCTCACACGGATAAGCCCGCAACTATTGACCTTGATACGGGCGACGCAAAGGAGCTTGCAGACCTGGAAGAGCCTGGAGTAGGCGCCTTGCGTGGTTCTTTTGGTACTATTGGAAGTATCCTGCGTGCCCGAAGTGCTCGTTTCAGCCAATCAAGTCACTCTAGTGGCTCCACGCGGACAGCACGTGGGATGGGCACCGGCGGCGCCACGGTCGGAAACTTGGACGGTCTTCCATTCATCTCCCTCCAACATACCGATCACACCTATGACGGGCTCACGCGACACGCACTGTATGATGCACCCATGCCTTCCTCGCTTCGTAGTGAATCGATGGACCGTGAGTCCGATACCGCAAGTCCACGCCGGACTACGATCAAATTCGGAACGCAAGACGTTGTGCATTCATACGCACCAACTGGAAACAGCAACTCTGGGGCGGTCCACTCTCTCCGCACGACTTCAATTCCAGCGAATCTCGACACCAAAGTCCCGTTGTCGTTCTTGTATCCTCCAAGGCCAGCCTCGCCCGCAGGCTCTATACCGACAATCCCTCCACCTCCGGGGTCTAGCACTGGAGCGGGGACAATTACAGGGGACGACCAGGCCCCCCCAAACACCGGAGCTAGCCTCCAGTCCATTGTTATGCCTAGACGTTCCAATGACGAACCGCTTGCACCCATCGCAGCCTCCTACAGCACGCGGGACATACACGATCCGTTTGAGACACCCGAGACGCCCCCTATGTCATCCTTTCCGTCTTCAAATGACTTGCTGAGGAACCAGAACGCGTCGTATGCAAAGTCAGCGGAGAGCGCAGCTTATACGACGCATGAGACAAGTGAAGAAAGCAATCCTACAATGTATACATCGCCTACGTCTGGGACGTCATCTTTTCCTGCACGTCCAAACATGGATGTCAAAATAACCTACAAACAGTCCGCGAGCATAAGTTCAAGCAACGAGGCTCACCAAGATCGAAGGAGCAGCTCGACATCACGTTCACGACGCTACCCGAAAGGTGTCGACGACGCAGAGGAACGACAAATTTTATGGGAACGACAGTCGCCGGTAGAAGAGGAAGAAGAAGCAGGGTATCCCGGTGTGAGGCTCGTTCAAACGAGCTCACGGTTTTGAGTACTTGTGAAGGGAGTGGTGAGGTGATGGGAAGACTGTACTAGACGAAGTCCACCAATCTGGACTATCTAAATCAGACCGTGGACGAGGGGCTGCTGTAAAACATGCCGCAATAGGTGGGGCTTGTTTTTCTTTTCATTTTCCCGTCTCGTATGTCCCGGATCTTTCTTTCCGGGCGGCGTGGCATCCAAGTCATGTTATCTGCTGTCCTGACTACGTTCACATGCACGAGCCCGAACGCCATCCCTACCTCATGCTTGTAATATCCTATACCTTTCTTTCCCTCTTTGGCGGAAACCCAGACTAGTTTTTATTGCCGTGTTGCAAAAAGGGGGTATGTAAGACTGTATGTACCTGATGGACCCAGCGGCAGCGAGTTGGTTAGTGTATACGATACGCTGTATTCAAGCGATTCTTAGAAGTATCTTGATATTTATATCATAGATTGTTGATGCTTTTCCAAGACGTTGAGTTTGGGGATCTGACTTTTTTGTCTGAGCGGGCAGTGTCGCTGGTGGGAAGACCTGGAACGCTCGTTCCTCCAGAGAAAATGCTTGCACTCTTTTTTTTCCGCGTCTCACGGAGCACGAAAGTGGGTTCGAAATTTTTTTTTTACTCGACTCGGAAAGAGCATGCGCAGTCTGGGGCAGTTCGCGCGTTGACGCTCGGGGGCCGCTAATAGTGCTTACATTCGGCCGACAAGCGCTTATTTATTTATTTAAATGATCCTGCGACGCACATGGCCCATGATTTAGACGCATCGTGGATCGAATCGGTGAGTCACGGGCTGCACGGGTAAGATAATGGTTTTGCCTCGGACACATCACAAAAAAAAAAAAAATAGCCGACATCACGCGTACTGATACTTATCACCGCATCCAAGCAATCACGAAAGACGTGCAGCATTATTACTTTCGGGCCCGACAGGGTCTGCTAAGCAGCAACAACAATACAGGCGAGTACTCGAGGAGAAACGCCACGCGCCCGGCGTCGTTACGTATGGTCACGGCGTGTATGTCACACGTAGGTGCGAGCCCCCACTGGATCCTTATTTCGTGGCAGTGCATCTGCCAAGTGGCCAGTGATGTGATGCATCATGGGCATCGCTCATGCGCTCATGTTCCGCTTCCCGGGACCTAGGTCGCCAGAATACGCATCTGATGAGATTGTATCATATACCAATGTGTTCGCTTTCATGTCTCTTGTCTATCGACTCTTTTCCTCGCCCTCGGATCCACATATAACTCCGTGGCACGTGCTTGCTCGAGCGAAGGGATCAGACACTAAGAGACTTGGAGCCCGTCATCGACCA
>JBBPKM010000244.1:0-17694 GCA_038089255.1 Austroboletus rostrupii
AGCTAAAGACGTCCCTGCGCAAAGGGCCGAATTTGGGCAGCCCGACGTTGCCATACTCCTGACGTGCCTATCATATTATTACGGTGGCCTCACCGAGGAACAGCTACGGCTCTCTTTTGAAATGTTGCTCAAGCAGGACGACCCAATGTTGGATTATGATCTCTGGGTGAAAGAATGCGGTGAGATAGATGAAGGCGTGCGAACCTTGAGTGGGGTCAATACTAGGTCGCCAGACCAATGGAACACCTTGCTTTTTCCCCTGTTCAAACGCAACCGAGCGACCGTTGACCTCTACCTCTCGAGCGTCGTATTCCCGAAAGAAGCAAAAGAGTTTCCCTCAAAGCTTTCGTGTTCGGGTTGGGATTTGGCGGAGAGGAAAGAACGAGTGCTGACAGGTAAGCCGTTGAAGTTGAGTGGATCGTTCGAGCTCGCTGACTTAACCGTGTATCTATGTAGGTTTTTCGGGGACAAACGATGGGCAATATCTGTTGCCCCTGAGTATCAGCCAGCGCGATCCTGATCATCAACGAGGCACCAACGCCAAGGTACTAACATACCTTTTACAATCCGAAAACAACCATTATATGCGTATGTCCCGCGATAACGGGGAGAGGAGAACCTCGCCCGAGTTCCTCAAAACCTTGGTTGATCAACAGCCCGAGATTCGTGTCCTGTTGGACGTTGGTGCTCAAATGCTCGATCTGCAAAATGACGAATTGGCTATGGAATGGCTGAAAATTAATAAGGATGCCTCTGCTGCGATTTACTTCAACAAAGACGACGAGCTGACAGTTCGCACACGGGACGGGAGCACGCAACTTTTCCTCTCGTCGTCATTCGCGCAACAGCTCGACCAATGTGTCGTGTACTTGGATGATGCGCATACGCGTGGTACTGATATCAAGTTCCCGAGCGGATTCCGCGCTGCCGTCACATTAGGCCCAAAAGTTACCAAAGATCGATTGGTTCAAGGTAGGCATCGCTTGTGGGTGGCAGTTATTTTGATGACGATCTAACTATTCATCCCCCGCAGGTTGTATGCGAATGCGCAAGCTTGGTCATGGTCACTCCATCATGTTTTTTGCCCCTCTGGAAGTTGATCGATGTATCCGCGTCGTATCTGGAAAGGACAAAGACCCAGTGAAGGCTATCATCAACACCGTGGACATCCTACATTGGGCTATGCACGAGACATGCGAGGAAATTCAACACCGGGCACATCACTGGGTACAACAAGGTATCGAGCATACATCTAGATATAGCGCTTGGACTGGCTACTGTCAAGGCCTGCTGCCCCAGGAAACGCTCACAGAGAGGTGGGTCCAGCAAGAGGCCAAGACATTGGAGAATCTCTATGGACCCCACAACACTTCGAAGATCGACTTGTCGTCGACTGACCCGGGCATTCGCCAACGTTGCATTGAGCTCGGCGTCTTGTCGTTACGCGACGTGAGTACGGATGAGGAACAAGAGAGAGAAATCATTCATGAGGTCGAGCACGAACGACAGGTGGAACGTCCTCCGAAAGTGCCAGCAGCGACTCATTCGTTGCATCCGGACGTTGTTTCTTTCGTAAAGACAGGAGTCGTTCCTTCAAACTCGAGTGCCTTTCGCCCCATCTTCGAGACGCTCCGTGAGACTTCGGTCGCAATGGACGAGGTGGGTGTTTGGAGTTCCCAGGTTCTGGCAACAGAAGATTTCGAGAGAACCGTCGTCACCCGGGGCAACATGGACGACTATATGCGACCCGTGCAATGGATTGTTTCCGGGAAAAAAAATAAAAACGAAGCGCTCGTCTTTCTAAGCCCTTACGAAGTAAACAAGACGATGGCTCACATCAGATCGCTCAGAAACGTCCATCTTCACGTGTACACGCCACGAGTCACGAGGTACATGGAAGCATGCGACGATCTCGCTCTGTACAGGATCCCCAACGTCGTGATTAGACGGGCGCCCTCTCCGTCGCTCATGGATCAACTGAACGTATTCGCTGGACAGTTATATTTGAAAGACTATGGGGAATACATTCGATTGTGTCGTTTCCTCTGTATGCGTACGGAGGACCTGAAAGGCGAAGATGGCATCGAGGCCGAGGCGGATGGATTTATCCTGCCAGGGTCGCGACCGACTGCAATGGGCACGTTCCAGAGATCGCCTACGAGATCCTTAAAGACGTTGATGAACTTGCGAAGGAAAGGCATGCGGTTTGGGCCGACGCACATGGGTAAACTGCTTGATGGTCTGTTTCTCTTTGAAGACGATTTTGAGAGGTGATGTGCGTATTGTTTCCACTTGGAGCGACGCGGTGATTTGACTTTTGAGTAGGTTGTGAATGAAACGAGTCTCGATCGGGGATTCAGAATAGCGAGGATGAGTGATGGTAGAATAAGAAAGTTGGAATTGGGACATTCATGACACCTGAGATCGAGACACATTTTACTGAATAAACTGATGACATCGGCGAACTTCCAAATTAGGAAGACGTGTTGACCTCCAAATGTTCGTCATTCTGCCCTCATCAAGGAAGTTGCGATTACAGTCATCCTAATCTTTCTTACAAAAAAGGGCCACCAGACTGTGTGATACTCTGAACTGAAATTCTTTGCACTTGTGGCATGCACATATTATCGTACCAACTGAAAGGTGTCCTATACGAGTGTTTGACAACAGATACTCTCCTCTTCAATCCAAGCATGTCTGCATCGCTAGATTCCTCAATACCACCACCATCTTGATATCCGGAATGGAATTTGCCTGGCTTGCTAAGGTGTTCATCGCCATTTTGGTCTCTTCAGGTGACTGTAACACTGCAAGGTAGAGGGAATGCATTGCACGTGGTCTGGCTTGCACTGTCAGGTACGATGATTGAGTTGGGTTGATGCAGATTCGTAACGGGACTAATCTGGGTACGTAATCTGACGGCGGGCAGGTATGTGGTCGCTAGCTGTATCTTACCTTCTACCACCTCCTAGACTTCTGATGTGTGACGTCCGACAACTACTCTGGATCAGGTCCCAAGCTCCCAGCTTCCGCAGATGCAAGATTCTCTGCCCTGCCGATCCGGCTTTTTTCTAGATGTAGGTGTGAAGGATGAAGAGGTGCGGGAACAAGGAACGCAGCATCGTCGGGGAGGCAGCTCGTTCACATTTAGCCGGAGCACGACATGCAAGCGAAGCACGCCAGATGCCGCCCATGTCACCCCCAAGTGTTCAGCGTTCTTTGAAAAGCAAAGCACAACAAAAATTGGTTATGAGACATTTATTTTAAAGTTTCGCCTTCACTGACGAGTAATTTAGTTCATCCTCGACCTGTCAACCCCAGTTGGTACAGTATCATTAGTGGTCAGAACCACGTGCTACATACAAGTTCATCAGTGAGATACTAATTGTTCGCTACTTATTTTCAGCAGACTTTGCCCGAGTTTGTGAATACTAAATTTGTCTAGGTCACGCTGGGCTTCCTTTACGCTACCACCAGAATCAGAAATTGCCATGGACCCTAGTTCATCTGAGACATTTTGATGGACAGAGCGCATGACAGGAACAGTATGTCGATGGTCAGATACTGGTGCAAAATAGATGCTGCTAACCGCCACGGGTCCATCTTCATCCACCTCAAATGCGATACCGCACGCGATACGGTAAATAATCAGGGACGGTGCAATCATCTATCATGAAACTACGGTGAGTACCGTGAAGCACAGTGAAAAATAAAAATAACATACCGAAATGATAGTAAAGACTGCTAAGAATGTGACACTGAGCGGATTGTTTAATGTGAACAGTATCAGGGCAATGATCGTGAAAATAGTATATAGCAACGCGCTCTCGAGCGTCATCGCAATATAGCTGATGTAAAATGCCCCCCTCTGCGACCCCAAGACGTCGCATATCTCACGACGATACATCCAGAGTCGTGCAGTAATAAGAGAAGATGTGTAAATGTTCATTAGAGAGGTAAGTGGGAAGTAACATTTCCCAGCGAGTTGAACCGCAGGACTGCTGTAAATTGCTCTGGGGTTGGAATCGACAATGAGCCATGCTAGCGAGGAGCCGACGGTAGCGAGATATAGAAGCACTGGAAATGTCAATGCACACTTGTTTTGTAGACGAACAATATGGTAGCACCGATAGAGCTGGGTCTTGGTTCAGCTTCATACGTCATAAAGGTGAAAACGGATAATATACCAGAAATGCGTCAGATATGCAAGTATTAAACACCACTATTGCATTTATGACAATTCCAGGCCATACTGATAATGAATCCGGAGCAACATCCGAGTCAACAGACTCAGGGTCTGTCATGTCAAATGCAGCCAGGGCTTGGTCCGGTCCTACGTAAAGCACCATTGTCGTATATAGCACAGCGACCAAGAGCTGTAGTGTTGTAAAGAACAAAAGAATTCTGTGAGTCTTCTTTCGTCGAAGGAGGTTAAGGTTCGCCATGGCAATAACAAAATAGACGCCTATTCAATAAGAACATTCAGTGGGGCTTGAAGAATATATCTACTAGGCTTACCAATGAGTAGACAGGCTATTGAGGTACCTTCGAATACGATAATGTACTCAGTGAATTGTTGGGGCGTGTAGAAGGTCGAGTCAATACTGCTTGCTTTCAGTGACATGGTGTTTAGTGCAGGAGCTGAAAATAAGTATTAGATCCGAAGAAAATAAAGATAGTTCCTGCTCTGAGGAGTTAGTCCGGGTGGTCGAGTGTGCTGTCCCAGGCAGTACATGTTTGCAATAGCCAGTGTATCTGACCTAGGAGTTGGCTTCGTATCATATTAGTCAGCATTAATGCTTTATCTTTGGAGATAAGTAGCTTTGCTGACATTTGGTATCGAATTAAGTATGGACAGCGCACAGGGAACTGCATGCGTACCAAATCGCGGAGTTGAGGGAGAGCGCCTTCACCTGGTTTGCTACTGGAGGATCCCAGTAGTATCCCGATCTGAGCAGCCCGCAGCTGCCAAGTCAAGTAGGACGCAGTCTTTGTACTAAGGCGTTCCACTCTAGTGACATGGGTGATGCCCAAAGTTCGGACCATATCCAGTGCAGATTTTCTGAATTCGCTTATGCCATAACCTAGCCGCGACTCTAGGTTCAAACTTCACACGTTTCTCATGCGTACATCACTACTGGGTCCGATTACCTTTTTCACTTAGAAATTGATTCGCAAGGCTTTCTACCCCGAAACGGGTATTTTCGACTCTCCTGGTAGGCTCAGCATGACTCTGTCCATCACTCTGCCAAACTGACTGATACGTCGTCTGGAATTGGACACAATGCGGACGAGTGGACGGACTAGGAAGTAGCATTTCCTCTCAAGGGTCTTTTGTGATGATGATCGGGCCTCAGTGGAAACTTCCATCGCACGTATGTATTCCTCGCCACTGATTGAATTGCTTACATCGCTGTAGTATCGCATTCGAGCAAGTGGACAAATTCCCCGTGGAAACAAACTAGGGGAGTCAAGGAAGGAGTAGACTGCATCGTGCAGCAAGGCAGGCAGAGGGCGCTGTGGCTCAGTGCCACACAGAGTAATGGCGATTTGTCGTTTGTCTAAGACTACCGGGACCTGTGGCTGAAGCGCTGACCACCGAGTTTTCTGCAAGTGGAAATATGGTCGGAGCATATATCATGTACTAAGCCAGCTGACTTTCTTATTAGACACGGGGGCTCGACTTCCCGATCAGAAGTTGTCGCATCTGGGATCACATATATACCATGCCAGCTCATTGTATGATTTTAGGGCTCCTTCATGTTTTCTTCACAGTGGTTCATTTTCCCCCTCTGCATCGCATTGGCAGTGGTTGTTCTGCGCAACAAGAACTCACCACATCGACGTCTTCCTCCTGGCCCGCCCCCGGTTCCGTTATTAGGGAATGTTTGGGGGATTGATACCCGGCATCCTTGGAAGACGTATGCTAAATGGGGCAAGCAATATGGTCGGTCACTCCATCGCTAAAATCATCGCCATAGTTATCTACGGATCCAGGTGGTATTATGTGCACTCGGCTGTTGACACAGGACATAGTCGTCATCAATTCTGAAGAGATTGCACAAGATCTCCTTGATAGGCGGTCTCACAATTATTCCAGTCGCCCTGAAAGTCTCTTTTCCATGACCAATTTGTAAGGCTGCCCCCGTTTCTGTCCCTTTACGTTCGCTAACCTTGGAACAGCATGGGAATTGGCTTCTCGTCTATATTTTTGCCATACGGCGACCGTTGGAGGCTTCACCGTCGGTTTTACCATCAAGCGTTTCATTTCACTGCGGCACCTTCATTTCGTCCCGCTCAGCTGCGTAAAGTGCATGATCTAATCTTGCGTCTGGTCTCGACACCTCAAGATTTCCCACAACACCTGCACCTGTGAGATCTTTCTATCCGAGCTCACTGGTTGCCACTGACTGACTGACATCAACAGTCTGAGCGCCTCATTTATCATGTCTATTGTGTACGACTACGATGTTTCGAGCCTGAACGATCCGATTCTAGTTCAAATCGGACGAACGAATGAAATATTTTTAGATGTCTTGCAGCCTGCGGTATCCGCTACTTTGGTTTCTCTCCCATTCCGTAAGTGTTTCGTGCATGTTGTTTATGACTGACTATTCTTACTTAATGTGCCATATTCTCCCCTAGTCAAGTACCTTCCTGAGTGGTTGCCAGGAGCAAGCTTCAAACGCAAAGCTCTAATTTCACGAAGGAGTCTCCCAGAATGGGTAGATGCACCCTTTCATTATGCCAAAAACAATATAGTTCGTGCATCTGCGTCTGATCGAGCATATAGTCATTAGCTAACAAACGTGATGATTGAACCAGTTGGCAGGCACCACCGCTCCCTCGATGGTCTCTGATGCCATACTAAGAATCCGCGAGAGAGTAGGAGTGGAAACGGAAGTAGCTTACCTTGAGAAAGAATTGAAAGAAGCTTGCGCTACTGCATTCTCTGGTGAGAAATACTCTGAAAGATGTGAACTTGACTAAACAATGCATGTTAGCTGCGTCGGAAACGGTAAGAACGGTGTTTAATAGAGGGTTGGGATCGTTTCATCGACCACACTCCTACAGACCTATTCCACCCTCATGGTTTTCTTTTTAGTAATGATATTATATCCTGATGTGCAAGCACGAGCCCAAGCCGATATTGATTCGCTAATCGGCAAGGGGCTGCCAAGACTCCCTCAGTGGGAAGACCGGCCTTCGCTCCCCTACGTGGATGCTATTATCAAGGAAATATTGAGATGGTACCCAGTGGTGCCTCTTGGTGAGCAGATAACAACTGTATTGCGACTTCGGTATTTATATGATTTCAAGGTATACCGCATGCTACTGTAGATGATGACATATACGAAGGATATTATATTCCCAAAGGTTTGTCTATTTCCCATTGTACTGAGGGTTTATTCACCGATTCGCGTTCCCTAAGGTGCGACAGTGATGGTGAACGCATGGTATGTTACAAATTCGTCTGGAGGTTTAACGCTATGTCCTCTAACGGGTGGGTCCCAGGGCGCTCTCCCGAGACCCAACCAAATACCCCGAACCCGAAAAGTTCAAACCAGAGCGCTTTCTACAAGGAATCAACCAATCCATCGATGAATCCGTCAGCTTTGGATTCGGTCGTCGTAAGTGGTATGTATCTCTCTGCAAGTTCTCTTCTGCACTCGATAAAATTCAACAATTGGAATGACAGCGTCGGAAGGCATGTCGCGGACGGGTCGCTTTGGATCACCATCGTCACTTTGCTCGCCGTCTTTCGCTTCGAAGCACCGCCTTCGTGGGACCCCGGTCCGGATGGGGCTAATGTGAAATGGGCGGCGGGCTTGACAACGTGCGTTGCATTCTCATCTCACTCCTTCTTTCTCACTCGGTCATTTTCAGGCGCCCAGAAGACTTCCCGTGCGAGCTAAAGCTGCGGCATGCGGATCTGGGCCCCGAAAAGCTTGCCCATTTGATTGAGCTGGCGTCGCCATAAGTGTGCTGACGAGTGACAGGTAAAACGTATATATGTGTGCTTGCAGTTTACGATGGAGCTCACATTTAATGTCGGCTGGCAACGAGGACGCTATGTACATTTTTTCCCCGGTGATCCGTGATACGTAAATTATTGAATGCAGGGCTGGCTGGGTCTTCAACAACGCGTGAGACGAACGTACGTATGTAATCAGTGAACAGGTGTCAAAGGGACATGAGAGTGGGCACATATCTCCCGACACCGCGATGGAACGGAATGGGAGGGTACCTTGGAGGCGTTTATTTGAACTGCCTCGGCAGACTGCAGGAAAACTCTACCTAGTGACGCCCTTCTCTTAACACACTTATCCCAAGTGGAAACTGTGCATCGGAATCTACAGTAGGCTTTTGTGTGATGCACGATACAGTAAAGAATCAACCGTGACTGCATTTAACAATTCCAGCTGATGTCCATACTGCAGGATCCCCGACAGACGAACCAGCATGCTTACTTAGCTGCACTTGGTTTTCTTTCCCGGCTGTCTCCGTGGCGCGATTGTCGAAACTCAAATAAGCTGGCACGATCGCACAACTAATGTGTCTACATAAAGCAGATGAGATTGCAAACGCAGAAGGTGAATGTAATGCGTAAATGTACATATTCATAATCTATACCAAAGGTATCGAAGTGAGAGTTTAGTCAGCATGCGGGTATTTCGCCGTAAAATCCTTATGGAACTCGACCAACTTGCCCACATACTCTTCCACGCCAGGACACAAGCAGGTCAGTCGATAATGGTACTCTCCCTTTTTCTGCCCAAACCCAGATCCAGGGACAACACAGATGCCGGTCGCATCGAGAAGTGCAAGAGCGTAAAACGCGTCTGGCTCTTTGCCTGCTGCTTTCGCAGCTTGAACAGCCTTGTCGGATAGTAAGATTTGGGGATAGAGATACAAAGCGCCGGGTGAGTTAACGCAGCTAATCCCCTCTACTGAATTGAGAGCCTCTACCATCTGACCTATGCGTTGGGCGAGAGCCTTGTGGATCGTGTCGGTCTCTTTTTTCCAAAGAGGATAACTTTCATCTCCTTCCCTTGGAGGACGAACCATGCAATCTACACCAATTTGTCCTTGAAGCGGAGGACAGAGACCAACGCTAACCATCTTGTACATCATGGCGATGACGTCATTGCTTATATTGGTACATTCAAAGTAGCCACCACGTCTACCGCACTCGCCGAAGACACCTTTTGAGATGGAATGGAAGGAGACGAGGGCGACATCTTTTCCAGATTCGACAACCACCTTTTTGAACGATGTGAAGGGATAGGTTGTTGGGCGATGGAGGTTGGTTTGGTACACCTCGTCAGCAAGGAGGACGAGATGATATTGCTCGCAAAGTTCCACGATATCCTCTTGGGTCTTTCGGTCAAGGAGGGCGCCAGTTGGGTTACCAGGATTGATGATTACGAGTGCCTTTGGAGTGGTCTGGCCCTCTTGACGCGTCTTCTCGAGAAGAGACCTGATCTCGCTGACGGAGGTACTCCATTCGTGTGCTTCGTCGAGGTAGTAGGGAAGTGGTACGCCGGAAAACTGGGCGAGGGTGGCGGTATACAGAGGATATTGTGGAATGGGAATAAGGACACCCGACTTGCCGGGCTGGGAGATCAACATTGATATGAGAAGGGACACCCCAGCGGAGGCTCCGCCAGTAAGGAAGATGTGATCAGGGTCCGCCGGATGTCCGTCACGGGCTAGATACACACGTTCAGACACGTGCAAGAAACAGCGTGAGTCAGTGCACGTAGAAAACAAAGGTAGGAAAACACCGACCGTGAATAAATTCTGAAACATGCTTGCGGATGAGTGGAACGCCTTGCGAATGTGAATATGCGCCGATAGAGCCGATCTCTTCCCACAGCTCATCAGCACGAGCAACGACATCCTTGGGGAAAACGTTGGGAGCAAGGTTCTTCAGATCCCTGTACTCCATCAATGCGGCAACCTGAGGAAAGAGGTGAGCAACACATCTCGAGTATCGCACTGCAGGGAGGCAACGGTAGACGTGCCTGCCTGACAAAAGTGAGCGGGGGCTGATCAAGCCCTTTTTGTTGAGGGTTTCCAATATTTGACGAAATGACATGATTAAAAGGGAGACCGCTTGCAGCTGGTTTTTGCTGAAGCTTGACGCGGTACTGCTCTGCCTTGATAGCGAGTTCGCCACGGACAGCATACTGGACATTGCGGATAGCAGGGTTGAGGTCGTCGACGGAGAGTCTGCTCATGGTTGACAGTAACGCGGTTGATTGCCTGTGAAAGTGATGGCGGTAGAAATGCAAGAGCGGACTAAGAAATTGGCCAGTCGCTCTCATCGGCGCAGACTTTTTTCCTAAAAACACTAGAAACTGGTCACTTGCTTCAAGGCACACACGTGGCACGTGAGCTAATAATGTTATCCGATCACGTGATCCCGGCAACCACCGCGCACATACCGAGTGGATTTTTTCTGCAGACTTTTTGCGGAGGAGCATGCCAGACGTGTTCTTTGCATCCAAGAAACGAAAACGCTCGTCTTCGACCACAACCGCACGGAAACGGCCTCAAAAGGATGTGTCTGCGCAAGCATCCAAGTCTATTCCCAAACCAAAGCCAAAGAAACGTCGCGAGGACGAAGAGCTAGACGTGGATGATCAAGACCAGGATGATGCTGTCATCGACGATCTCGATCTTCGTGCAAGCGACGTTCCCGAGTCGAGCGGGGATGAAGATATTGACGAGACACCAGCCCAGAAGCGACTCCGACTGGCCAAACTCTACCTGCAGAACGTAACAGAGGGTCTCGGTGAGTCTGCTTGTGCTCGTATTCCAGCCCTTGCCCATGACCTCCATTAGCTGAAGGGGAATTTGACGCCGCTGAGATCGACAAGGAGCTCATATCTGCACGCCTTCGCCAAGATGTACTCGAGCACTCTGGAAAGGTACATTTATTTATTGCAGACTCCGTAAGTTGCATGCGTTTTTTCACCCCTCCCATCTTACCTACAACAGTCTAGTACGATTTCAGCTCTACTTCTCGGCTACGTTGTCGTGGTCATCGGTTGTCCGTGACGTCAGCTGTAGCCTCTGATGACGCCAAATACCTTTTCACAACTTCAAAAGATGCCACCATAATTAAATGGGACTTGAGAACCGGTCAGAAAATAGCTACATTTTACAAAAAACGATCAGATACCAAGGGCAAAGGAAAGGAGAAGGCAAATTCTTTGGACATCGAGGGCCACACAGATGAGGTGTTGGCATTGGCCATCAGCGGTAATGGACAGTATCTTGCGAGTGCCGGTAAAGATAAAAAGCTCGGAGTTTGGGACGTCGAGAAGGATAAATGGGTAAAGGGCTTCGGAGGACACAAAGACCTGATATCCGTACGTGGTATATCGTTTTTCACTTGAGTTTCGTCACTCACCTCGTTCTTCGTTCCTAGAGCCTTGCTTTCCGTAAGGGCACCCTTCAACTATATACTGGATCCTTTGACCGCACAGTCAAGCTATTTGATCTCTCTGCTCTGGGATATGTCGAAACGCTATTCGGTCACCAAGACACCATCGTCTCAGTGGATGCTCTCCGCGGCGAGACAGCGGTTACCGCCGGCGCTCGTGATCGAACGCTACGGTACTGGAAAATTCCAGAGGAAAGCCAACTCGTGTTCCGTGGTGGTGGGAAGAGTGCGCTTCGGGAACTACTAGAAGGAGGCGCTTTCGAGGGGCATGAAAGTGAAGGGGAGGGCGAAGGGAAAAAAGGAAAAGGTACAGAAGTGAAGCAAAAATTTGTGGAAGGGAGTATTGAATGCGTTGCTATGATCGATGAGGCAAATTTCGTCAGTGGCGGCGACACAGGGTATGTTTCCCTTTCCTTTGGTGTATTGACTATCCTGATAAATTCGTTGTAGTTCAATATGCCTCTGGAATACACAGAAAAAGAAGCCAATATTTACACAGGCATTGTGTCATGGGCTGCACGAGATGCAGTCGTCGACTGAGGGCACTCTGAGGAATCCAAGGTGGATAACATCAATAGCCTGTCTACAATATTCTGATGTGTTTGCGTCTGGTATACAACTTCTTCATTCCAAGATATGTGTTTAACAATGGTTCGCGTAGGGTCCTGGGACGGTACCATACGGATATGGAAACTGGAGCCGAAGCTTAAGTCCTTCTCACTCGTCGGGACGGTTCCAGCGCCTGGTGTCGTCAACTCTCTCCAAATTATACCTTCCCCAAAAGGCTTCTTGCATGGTACTTCCTGGGCGAGCACGTCCAATCCCAGTTCCGCTGCAAACTCGGGGAATGTTATTACGAATGGAAAATCGTCGGCTATCAAGATAACGGGTGTTGAAGCGATACTCCTGGTCGCCGGAGTGGGTCAGGAGCATCGGTTAGGGAGGTGGTTGACCGTCAAGGGTAAAGGTGCGGTTAACTCGACAATCGTGGTGGCGTTTCGGCCGAAGGAGCACAGTTCATGAATCAAGATGGATGAATGTCGTAAAGGCTGCCCTCTGAATGACATTGCCCTTGAACGGGCCCTTTACGGAATGTGTATGATCTTGCTACGTTGACATGTCTACCTACTCAGCGTCTCCACGGTCCAACACCTTTCGTCGCAGTGGTGCACACGTTCACCTCTCAGAGTGATACGTTATTTTATCGCTATTACGTGAGTAGCGTCATGTTGCTCATAGTTTATGGGTGAGGTTGAGTACTGGTTGTTGTAGTCCGAGTCATCAACTCGCGCAACCGCTGACTGACCTGTTACATTATCGTATAAATAACACGAGTTCATGTGATTCTATGAAGCCTAGGTTGCTGAACTGATGTCCTCATTCTCCGCCTGCGGTTCATCAGTGAGATGGATGATCAACAAGGTCGGGAGGCATTGTCTAATTTTATGATATACCACTGGCTTACAAGGGTGGACGCCAAGCTCCTACGACATTTCGACACGCTCATGATCAAGCGTTCACGATGTCGATCGGAGATTAGTTCTCCTGTCTCTGATTATGTGCCACGAGTTTGCCCCCTCTTGTGCCGTCTTCCGGGGGTATATTGGTATCTGGAAGGTTCGGTGCCCAAATACTATCGTCTTTAAAGAAGGTTGGCACCACGAGTACAGCGTCACTACTCCCCGCAAAGTGGCTATTTCCTTCCACAAGTCACGAAATAGCATGTTCGACGACCTAAACCGAACAAAAATTATACAGTGAGGCCGCTCTGACCAAGACATTTATAAGTTTTAATCGGAGATAGTGGGGTATTAGGCGTGTTGCCCGCTGCAGTCCTCTGGGCTGCAGCTGTGTATTTTATACTATACGGAATATGTATCTATTGCTACCGAAATATGGTCTATGTCGTTCCATGACATTCGCCATATGTTCTGTGCATTCATCATATGCGCACTTAGGGGATCCATCCTGCACTGTTTATTTAAGACGGAGTGACGTCGGAGTGATGTCTGGGTTTTGTCGCTGCCAAATCCCAGCTAGATAGTAGATACAAAGTTTTTTGCCTCCTTCGGAAACACGACTCACGAAAGATAGAAATTGATGACTATAATCTGCTTGATTTCGATAAAAAAAACCCAGGCTCGTCTCGCTGCTCCGATATCTTCAGATTAATCTCCCCACGTGTCCGAATTGAGTCCGACACCGTCACATCCCTGTAATATTTGATTCAAAGCACAATTTTCTGTTGTTGGGACGTCCTTTTTGAGAAATTGGAACGTGTGCTCTGTGTGCGCTCTAAACTGTTATGTGCACCGCAGCGCCGCGGGGTCTGCCCATGCCATGAGACCACCGCCTCTCGCCACTGCAGTTCATATCTAGTGCACTCCGCGCCAGTATCTGACACCTGATCAGGTGGGTCCGCACAGTGGCCCTCTGTTGACCAAATTCACCTGAGGCACCCCCATCACGCGCTTGCGTGAGAGCCGAAATGTGGCCGGTCGATCACTCCACCGCCCTTTTTATTTTATTTTCTGTGGTATTTCGCACCCAAAAAAAAAAAGATAAATACACTGCTTACTAGGAATGCTCAACGCTGAGCTCGCCGTGCAACATGAAACATGGTCAGCTGCGGGACGGTATAACGTGGTCGAGAGCGGTCTTCTTTTGGGGAAAAAAAAGGAAGAAATAAACTCACTAAAAATGTGACGCGTTTTTAGAGCCATACCTTCGGGCCAGCACTCACGATTAATTCTCTGCCTTACCACAGATAAGAACAAAAGCTGCTCAGGGCATGGGTCCAGGAAGGCATGCGCTTGACAGATCCAATAATTGGTGTACCCGGCCAACCAATGGGGTGAGCGTGTTTAGGGTTTTCTGTCATCTCAGTCCCTCCCGTGACCACTTGTCTCCACTCCAACAGTTTTTCTTGCTTCGCCTCTCCCACACAATGAAACTTAGCTTCCAAAGCTCTCCCAGGGGTGTTTTATTTAAACCAAACGTGTTCTGAAGGTCTCCCTAATCATGTCTCTGTTCATAATAGACGAGACGACAATGCTTGCCGTTTTCCTCTGCTGTATCGTGCTTCTATTTGTCAGACGGAGAGCTTTCCGTCGATCATCTTATCCTCTACCTCCTGGTCCTCCTGGGTTGCCATGGGTCGGAAACGTTACCGGGATCGACGCTGATGCACCGTGGAAAACATATGCAGAGTGGGCGAAAACATACGGTATGCTATAGTGTGTTAAATTCTATGTACATCTTCTGGTTCATATTTCGTCCGCGCAGGTGATATCGTCTATTCCCGACTATTAGGGAACGACATCATCATCATCAACTCGGAAAGGATTGCAAAAGAGTTGTTCGAAAAGCGATCCAAGAATTATTCAGACCGTCCACAACTGGTCACCACAGAATTGTATGACCTTCATTTCCGTTCTTCTGCCAATCTAATTCTCTGCTGAAGAATTGGTCTTTCTTTTAATACTGCTCTGATGGCATATGGTGACGTCTGGCGGCAGCACAGGCGGTTTTTTCATCAGACTTTTCGACCGGAGGTGGTCAACCGATTTCTACCTATTCAGCACAGAAAATCATGTGATTTCCTTCGAAAATTATTCATCAGTCCGGAAGAGCTGGAGGATTCTATATTCGAGTGAGTGCCCTAATCGCATAAATGAGATATAAATGTAGCTTAGCTTTTAATCAAGGTACACTGCATCCGTGATTCTGAATAGCGCGTATGGCTATAACCCCTTATCTCGAAAGGATAAACTTCTCAACATCGCTGAAAACGTGTTGAAAATTGCTGTGCCAGTGTTGCGCCCAGACACTGCTATTATCATTGACGCATTTCCTTTTTGTGCGTTCGTCAATTGATTTTTCATCTGAACACAAGGCCAAATCTGCTGATAGTGCTTTATCTCCCGTCCTGGTTTCTTGGTATGTCATTTAAGAAGAAGCTCAAAGCCGCGCGTGCACATTCGAAACAGTATCTTGAACAGCCATTTGAATACTCTCTCCGAAAGGTGGTGTTTCCGACTGCTCTCCCATCCCGACACTGAGTACTGCATGCATTAGGTCAGTGGGAGTGTTGTTCCATCGATGGTGCATGATGCACTACAAAGTGCGGAAAAGAAGGGTTTTTCACCCGAAGAATCCTGGATGGAGATGCTCAAGGGGGCATCTGGAACTGCATTTTTGGGTATGATTGTTCTTAATATTTCTTTTTCATTTACGTTTTCTATGAGCATTTAGGCACATCAGAAACTGTTAGTGGCTGCAACCCTACATTTTTCATTGGAAATTATCATCTCTGACATTACAAAACAGTCCTCCTCGGTCCTAATGTCGTTCTTCCTCATCATGATGTTGAATCCTGCCGTTCAACAAAAAGCTCAGTCACAGATTGATACTGTGGTAGGCAAGGAGAGATTACCGACAATGAATGATCGACCTTTACTGCCTTTGCTGGATGCTATTTTTTTGGAAACTCTTAGATATGTGACTCCTGTTCCTCTTTGTGAGTGATCTTGTGATTTGATTACCTCTCATGAATTCATGGCTGTGTATTAGCGATTCCACATGCAGTTGTGAATGATGACGTGTATAACGGGTATCACATTCCAAAAGGTGGAATACTGGATGCTTATGGCTTTGACAAGTACTCACTGATACGCCTGGTTTTAGGTGCTATCGTGTTGACAAATCTTTGGTTAGTCGTGAGCCTCCTTTTAAGAACAAATTTATATGTGTGTTTATATAGGTCAATGGCACATGATGAATCAAGGTATACCGACCCGCATGTATTTAAACCCGAGAGATTCCTTAATGAAGACGGAACCCTTAAAGAAAACGACACTAAGCACATTACATTCGGATTTGGTCGTCGGATCTGTCCCGGGAGCCACTTTGCTGACTCTTCAGTATGGAATTTAATCGCAAAGGTGTTGGCGGTGTTTAATATTTCGAAGCCTCTGGACGAGAATGGGGTGGAAATCCCCGTGGAAGAAATTTTTTTGAGTGGCATCATCGTGTAAGTGATACAACGTTCGTTTAATGCTCTTGGTGATGAGGTCCTGATGGTCTATCCTGGAGGCGTCCCCTTCCGTTCGAGTACAAGATCGTGCCCAGGATTCCAGGAATGGATGCTGCGAAACTGGAAGAGTTGATTGCTGCGAGCAGCGCTTAGTGAGTTCTGAGGGTGTCCGTAGAGATGCGTTCCGCTCAGCGTGACAGAATCACTCCTTCCATCGGCTAATGATGTGAAAGTTCCATTACTAACTGTACATATCTATTTTGGCGACTGTCTCAAGTGTATGATGTGTATCTTGAGCTTATACATCAAGTTGATTAATGTTTGCAACAAATCTTGAAGTGAGACTCAGAAATGGAGGCAATGAAATAAATATCCTGCCTGCTTCTATTGCCTAGAACAAGAGCCGAAGCAAGTGTTTGACTGACTCATTTCAATTGATGGAAACAATAGTCTCAAATAATGGAATAAGTTGCTATATGACAGTTCCACAAAAGAATTGCTATACAGCATAATCTAGCTATTGGCTAGGCCTTAAAGATATTGATAAGTTTCAATATAAAATGAGGGTGATCCAAGTATGTGTCATTTGTTATGATTTATTCCTACCTTGTTAGATCCACTACATTTTTTCTAGATAAGCCTTATCTGGTTTCTTATTCTAGAGATCTCTTTGCCTCTATATGCTTCTAGCATTTTTCAAGCCTTCCTTAAGCTCTTTTAAGCCATTCCTAGATTATTTCTGAATATCCCTTATGGCCAGTTGCTTCTTATGTGCTTCTAGCCTCACCTTTTTTTAAAGATAAGAATCATTATTTAATTAATTTTTACATATATTAAATCTAGAGGATATTAGATGATTTTTCTACTTTCAGAGTTCCTGATCTTTAACTTGATCTTCTCTGATCTTATTTCAGGATATTCTTTTTACTAAGCATATATTATTTTTTTTATCAAGTCAATCTCTGATTTTTCTTATAGTACTTTTGGATTTTAGATCTTTTCCAGATTATAATGCTAAATATTACTCTTGGTTCTAGTTATATTAGCTCTTTCTGATGCTTCTCCGATTTATTTCTTCTATATTTGGCTTAAAATTGAATTTAAGTTTTTTTTTTTTAGCTTTAGTTTAACTTCAGGCTATTTTTCTAAAGTTCTCCTTAATCCTTTATATCTACTAAATTTTTTCAAGCTTTATCCAATATTT
>JBBPKM010000245.1:0-17688 GCA_038089255.1 Austroboletus rostrupii
AAAACTCTTGGAGCGCTTCGGAGCAGCCCTCCGGCAAGGGTGGCATTTCATCCTCGACGATTCGGAACATGACTGTCCAACTTGTTTGTCAATCTCATCCAGAAATAGACATACGCAACGATACGCACCCGTCATGCTATTCGCAATCTCCCCGTACGGAGGACGGCCGGTAAGAAGCTCAATCACAGTACACCCTAGGGACCAAATGTCTGATTTCGGCGAAGCCCCCTTGAGTTCGATCACTTCTGGAGCCATCCAATTGGGTGTACCAGCCACGTTGTTAAGTTCACGTTCCATCGCCCGAAGATTGAGAGAAACACCAAAGTCCGACAGTTTGATATTTCCAGTCTTGGTGGTGAGTATATTTGCAGCCTTGAGGTCGCAATGCACAACCTGACACTTATGGAGATAGTGTAAACCCTCTAGGATCTTGACGACGTAGCTGGCGACAAGGTGCTCGTTGAGCTTCCCGAATGCCCTGAGTGTCTGTCCAAGTGACCCACTCTCCGCATACCTTGACAGGAAATTAGTAATCAGTACCATCAGTTCAAAGTGAATCAGGCTCACTCGAGGATAATGTTCAAAAATTCGTCATCTCGCACCATGCCCTCATACTTGACAATGCCTGGGTGTGACAAGCTTTTCATCAAGTCGACCTCCTTCATGAGTTGCATGACTTCCTCTTCTTTCAGACCTTCCAGTCGAATCCGCTTAACAGCCACCATTTGACCTGTCGTCAGGTTCAAGGACCGGTAGACAACCCCAAATTGGCCCCGACCAATACAGTTACCGAGTTGCTTGAAGCAGAGATGTATAAACACAGCGAAAAAAAAAAAACATGCTCGGGCAACTTACGAATCGAATAGCCGCTTTACCCTCCTCTTCGACTACGATCGTCTGGCGCCCCGTCCCGCCGTCCATAGACTCACGGCCCGGTAAATCACTAACATTTCGTTACTCACGTACATCAAGATCGACGATGATTCTCATACCTAGAACGTCGTTGCCTTCCGACTTCATCGTAAGAATTCGGTCGGCTACGTTGTCGTGTCTTTGGATCGTCAAACTCGCTGTAGAGTCGACCACGTATGCGGGAGCCATCCAAATGACTGATATGACCTAGTGGCGAGTCGGAGGAGGGTGATGCTCGGGCGCTGTGATCCCCGGATACCGCTCTAGGAAATGGCACCACGGACGGACTGCCCTCCTTATCCGGATCGTCCAAGCCGCTGCGTGGCACGTATACTCCGTTACGACGGGCGCCATTCTTTGTGCTGGAACGGCGCAATATCACCTTGGACCCAGGAGAAGGTGGAATAGAACTATCCGGACTAGTATCACGACGCAAAATAGATTCCTTGGGCATGAGCACAGGATCCACACTATGTCGGGGACGATGCGTGGGTCGACGCGGAGAAGATGGGACAGGCTCGATAGCATCATTGATGCGTGCAAGGTATAGTTTTCGTGGTGGAGAGACTGAAGGCGGGCTGGGATCCAACGTGTATCCTTCTCGGTTGGCTATCGTCCGGATAGGGATAGCCCGCGGGGGACTTGATTGGAAAGCTTCCACAAAGTCGTCGGGCCATTTTCCTTTGCCAAGTCGAAGGCGAACTTGCTCGGGTTCGTGGTTCCTTTGACCACCACGTTCAGGCGATCTGGCTCGAGCAGTTTCGCGAGAACTTGAGCCACAAGCACTGTTCTCCTCTTCCTCGACCAGACTGACAAGATCAGGAGTGGCAGCCTCGCTGGATTTCCGATCTCTCGTTCGAGAGCCGTCCCCACTGATATTGCGTCTTCTGGCCATTTCTTCTGCCAGGGATGCGGCAACCGAGCTGGCTTCCGTCCTGGTAAAGGATGGAACCTCTGAACCGAGCGACGTGGCTTCGGTGGTAACGGTCCTGATGGTACCGAATTTGTTTTGAGCGCTGCTGTTGCGACGCAGATCGAAGATGCTGGAATATACAGTATTTTCGGTGATATTACTTGACGTTCTCGATTGCCTGGGCGGTAGATCGTAACCTCCCGTGGCAGGGCTGGAGGGCTGAGATCCATGAGATGGAAAATCGAAAGAATTGGGATCAGATGAAAGGTCGCTTCCATCATTATCGTTTCGCTTCGATTTCGAGTGAGTTCGCAGGGGTGGTTTAGGAGTTGGAGTGACCACTTTAATGGAAGGAAGCTCGTCGCTTTCCGAACCATTGTTCCCAGCTTGGATGCTGACGTTACGTGCCGTACTACAAGAGGTTCCCGATTGAGGACTATCTGACCGCAGTGGAGAAAGAACCGGTTCCGGCGGTGCCAAGCGTTTCCGGCCAGGTGCAGGTGACGGAGGAGAAACTGATCGCTGCTGTACGAGGTTAGGTGTTGAAGAAGAAGCACGAGAGATGGTGGGAGCGGAGTAAAGGTTATTGTTAGAAGCCGCGGCCTTGCTACCCTGTCCAGATATCACCTTGCTCCGATCCATCACTGGTGCCTCAAATAGTTTCAGGAGGGAGATTATTGTTCTTGCCACACGGCACAGGGTCTCTGGAGTTGCCTCTATAAGGTCGTCACGATAGAAAATGTCATCAGAAGATACCCCATGAGAAGAACATGCCGCGAGGAATTTAGTAATATTGCTGGTACGTTTGAATCCATCTTCGCGCGGATCAATTCTCAAAATTGCACAAGGAACATGTTTGTTCATCAACCTAGATGGAAAGTTGCAGGTCGCCAAGCAATCAATTGCAATAATAGCAATACTCACTGGCATAAAACCACACCATCCCTGAGTGCTTCACAGAAAAGTCTCCTCTCTCTCTCCTCTCCAGCGTTGCTAACCAAAGAACCCAATCCTGCGACACCGATTTGGCTCGAACTTGCACCTGGAAGAGCTCCACTCTTCCCCCAGATGCGCTCGAGACGCACCAATGGCTGCAACCGGACCTCTACCTCGGCCCACTCCCTTGCATGTTCACTGCGTGATAGGTGCGGTGGTGGTTTACGTAATTCCTTACACAACAGCGAAATGGCATTGCGCACCAACTCACGCTGTTCGGGAGTTGAAGTGGATGTAAGTGAAGCTGCAGATGCATTGAAACTGCGATTGTGAACATATGCAGGATTTCTTTGCGTCGGAGAGGTGGCGCGAGAACGTGCAGCAGAAGCGGGGGAGGCTGCTCGAGCAGGTGACGCCGTCAAGCGCCGTTGGATATCCATGGCACTCCGTCTTGGTTTGTCCGTGGGCGGACTATGAGAAATTTCAGCCGACGATCGACGGGGGTTATCCACAGATGGTCTAGTTGCAGACTCAAACGATGATCGGGGAGTATCCGCCAACGACGTATTATTTGTCGCAGAAGGTAGCTGTGTCGCCGAGGCAGAAGTAAAGGTCGGAGTCACTCGCCTCGTTGGTGCCCGAGCCTGACCAGGCGTGCGGCTTGGTGTGGGAGACGATGGCGGGGTGTTATAAGGGAGGTGTGGTCCACTTGTGTTCCCTGGCCTTTTGCCTGGAGTCCCCAACCGCCCCCTTCCACTCGGTAGTGGGTTTGGAGAATCAGGCGGACTTGGCAAATCACTGCTCTTCCGAGAGATGTCAATAGATGACCGAGAACCGGGCACAGGTGGTGTGGATATGAGAGAGGGCCTAGGTTTATTAGCCCGCGGAGAGGCTCTCCCGTTGCGTTCTGGGGATCCTACACCACTTCTATGTTCTCGACGGGGCGATAGAGGTTGTGGTGCACTAATTTCCTTGATTGTAGGCTGCATAGTCGCTCGACGGGTGCGGTCGCACGCAGTGGAAGCAGAAGTAGGATTTGATGGTGGGTCAACAACGACAGGATGGGAACTTGGGGAAGGTATGGAATGCGAAGAAAGATGGACGACAGGCGAAGACGCCGAGGCTTGTCGTAGGGAAGGGGTGATGAAACTCGTCCAGCCTGCCACGCGAGGCTGACTCCTCTCCGCATTGTTTACATGCTCTGTACTGACCCCACTTTTGTCGGCAGAAGACACAATCGGAGTTGATGAAGAGGGCGTGACAGGATTACGAGCAGCCCGTCGGAGCCCTACTTTGGATTCGAGTCGCCTGAGCATGGCCGAGGTGCCTTTGTTATCGTCGTGCACCCTTGCGCTGATTTCGTCAGGTGGCTGGTTGACCTTGGCTTTTCGTTTGGCGGAAATGGTATCAAAGTCATCGCCATCAGCGGGGGACAGGGTCTTGACCCTCGACCGGGTTGCCGTCTTAAGGCCATGCTCAAGGGAGGATCGGATACGTTGTTTGAATGTGGCTTGAAACGACTCGGACACGTCATGATGGGGTCGAGAAGTCGACGATGAGTCCGGACCGCGCGAAGGAAGGAGGAACGGGATGGGCGACGACTTGAGATTGCTGCGGTGTTGCGAGGACATCTGGAAGGGATTGAGAAAATGCGAATTAGAGGGGGCAGATAGAGCGAGCAAGGCCATGCATGGACCGCATGTGGCGCCACGATCAGTATAAGAGAGGAAGGTGGTAAGAAAGGCTTGGGCCGAGAGCGGGTGGGAACGTGCGCGATAACACCTGGGGAAAATATACACAATAGCGGTCTGCAGATTTCGTAAAAAACGCATGTGAGATTAAGACAGAAAGCAGGCAGCTGATAGGACGATGAAGTGGCCAAAGAAGGAGACGGAGATTGTAGGCAAATGAACGAGGCATACCGGGGGTTGCCTTGATGGTCGATCCTGGGCTCGACGCGGTCGTCGTCGTGCAGAAGGGGGGGCAGCGACGACCCGGCAGTGAGGCCGTCGGATGGTATCAGACGCGGAAGCAACGTGGACAGAGGAAGACGCCGGACAAAGGACAGTAGCGTGGGAGGGGCTGGGGTATGTGGAGACCCTACGAACGACGTCTCGGGCTCAATGCACGCGTCTCCGTCGCCGAATGCGTGGCTGATCGCGACACCGCACATGGCAACGCGGCCGCCCCTCGCGCCAGCAGCTCGGATGGCCGTCCTCCTTGCCCTCTTCTGCCTCCCTGCGATCCTGTGCCACTCCCTGTGGTGGCGCCCGCTGGAAGGCCCCTGCCCGCCCGATATGGCAGCATGGCAGTCGATGTGCCCCCAGCCAACTCAGATCGGAATGATGAGCCATCACCACGCAGCGTACGTATGACATGACAGACATACGACTGGGACACCGTACAGCGCCAGCGGTCAGCGTCGCGGTGGCGGCAGCGACTCGAGCACAGCAATTCGCGGAGCAGCTGCGTGCCACAACGGCAGGGGACGTCGGAGTTTCAACTCCTCCTGTTCTCTGACTCGCCACTCCCCGCGCCATGCCCGCCCGCTCGCGCACCAAATCCGCCTCCGCCCGCCCAAAGGAAAAACCGCCCTCTGCCGACGCCGCCGCGAGTGACCTCGACAAGGAGAACACGTCCCGCCCAGCACGCTCCCGACCCAAGACCCACCCAATCCCGTCGGATGATACGTACTGTCTCTGCAATCAGCCCGACGATGGCTCCCCCATGGTCTACTGCCCAGAGTGCCGCGAATGGTGCGTCCATCCGCCCCTCACCAGTCCCTCGCCGGTTCCATCCGTCTGAACATCCAGGTATCATTTTCGGTGTGTGGGGCTCGGCATGGAGCAGGCCGAAGATCTTGGTATGTCATGTCATCCCGCGCGTTTTCTCGTGCTCACCCCCTTGCCACCTGTGCAGAGGTGTATATCTGTCCTACGTGTACCGAAAATACCGGTCGGCGCATGATCAGTGAGTGTCACCGGTCCCACTGCTCTTTTTACGACAATGCGCGGCGCCCCCGCTCTTGCACAATGTATATCGAGCATATAAGTCCTGTACCCCTACAACTTGTTCGCTATCCGTCGTCTGAGGCTGTCCCGCGCTTTCTCTGCCAGACCATCTCCCTCTCGCATGATGGTCGCTGTCATGACGGTCGTGTCCATGCGCTGCGGCGCTGTGCATCCTGACAAGCTGAGAGGCTAAACGTTGTTGGCACCCAGTTATGCCTGTTGAGTCAGATGATCTGGTATGAGCCATGGTTTGAGCGCCCCGTAGTGTCGTATTACCGCCAGACTAAGCCTCCGTCGCCGCCCCCCAGGCCGTTTCCGTTTTCGTCGTGGTTTTCATTGGCGACGTGTGCTAACCAGACCCGTCTGTCCGCAGTGCAGTGGGAGGGCCCCGAAGCAGATCCCTCCGACTTTGTCGACGTCCTGCACGACGACGCCGCCCAAGAGCCTCTGCAGCTTCCAACGCCACCTCCGGCATTGTCACCGTCGGAATCGGAGGAGGACCCGGATAGCGAGGACGACTACGTAGCAGGCCCGGAGCCAGTAAAGGGAAAGCGCCTTAGGGTGTGTCATATTCTATCACCTGTCTCCGCTTTCTGATACGCGGCACCAATAGCGTCGGACTCGCCTCGCTGCCTATACTAGCGATTCAGAGCCTCATTCAGACACTGGTCCCCACGAGTCTGGTATTCGCAAGTTCTCGGATGAAAGGAGGGCGTCACCTGCTACCAATCTAAAACGCAAATCCGGTATATCGCACCCTGCGCGGGAAGCCAAACGCAAAAAGTCCTCGGACGCCCCTGTCTCGGTCGACGATGACCCCGCCAGAAAGTACTGTCTAGGAAAGCTCCGAGACATGTTCCGTCCAGTATTTCTCAGGTATCCGCGGCTGGATGCGGACGACGAGTCCACCATCAAGTTGGCAGAGGACCTCACAGACGAAGACAAGCAACGATTGCAAGACAGAGCAGACGTCTTTTCCTCGGAGCTCGAACAATGTCTATTCGAACTCTATGGCGAGCCCGACAAATTCGGCAAGCAGAGCGTCGGGGCCAAATACAAGCGAGTCTCCCTTCCGAACATCGTGCCACTGCTGACTAGACATTCATCAGGGAACTTTTCCGCATGCTTACTTTTAATCTGAATCAAGCCGATCGTGTCGCTATTCACAAGCGAATATGTCATGCCACCATTACTGCGAAAGAGCTTTCCCAGATGAGTTCTACGGATTTAGCCAACGAGGAAACCAAACAGTCCATCAAACTCGCTGAAAAAGAGGCATTGGAACATTCCATCCTCCAAAAGACGCTTGTTCCTCGGGCCAAGATCACACACAAGGGTTTGCAAGACATCGAAGATGTCAATGGGGACTCGGCAGCATTATTACGCGAACGCGAAAAGGAGCGAGAAAAAGAAGAGGAAGAACGCCAGGAAGAGGAACGCCGGGAGAGAGAACGACAAGCACGACTGAAAGCAGCCGAACAGCATCAGAAAGATAGAGCAGGTTCTATCTCACAAGGATCAGTTCCACCCAACTCTCCGATCGCACCACAGAGCGCTACATGGAGCGGCGCACCTCCCATGCATCACGACCGCTATTCGCCTTCTGTAGGTGATAACATCAGGCCGACAGTTCACCCGTTGTACATACCCTCCGCCTCCCTCATTCACACTTCTCCCGAGCCGGAGCTAGACATTGCGGATCTTATTCACTTGGACGACGAGCCCGCTCCCCAAGACACGTTTGGCGACCAGTTGACCACGCCTACTTTAGAAGATTCTGTCATGCCCTCTGAACCGGACCATTCCGCCTCAGCGCCACCCGAACATATGCCCCCGCCACCGTTGACGTTTCCTTCCTCGTCCTCTGATTTGTCTCCTGTTGCTGTCGCTTCGCCGACACGTATCGTAAAGCCGGAAACCCCCGCACGTACATCGTTTGATTTAAACGCTTTGTGGTCATCACCAAAGGTGGAGCACGCTACGAAAGAAAAGGAAATAGAAAAGGAACCTGAACCTGAACCGGAGAAACCACACAGGGGACGCCCAATTGAGGTTGTCCCTATTGATAGGGAGGCAACAGATCAAGATTTCGATATGATCCTAGAAAAGGACCAAGATACGGAAGTTTCCCGAGATGAACAACCACAAGACCCAGAGGCAGTGTTCCACGCAGCCCCACCTGTATGGACCGGAAAGGTGGGCAATGAAACTATTTCAGAAGGAGTCACTGGTACTCATTTCCGTCTCTAGGTTGCTATGCCTGTAGATTCTTCCACTCCACAGGTAGCTCCCGTGGTTGCACGCCAGGTTGGTGGTCGGACCTTGGGCATTGATTCCCCTCTGTGGAGAACACTCTTTCCTACCGATACGCTCCGGATCGACGGTCGGGTTCCAACAGAAAATTCAGCGCAGTTCCTTCTGCAAACGAGACTGAATCCGCAAAAGGAACTCATTGCATGTGCGTTTTCTCCTGAAAGTGGCGACGGCACGTTGCAAACGTTTAGCGACTTCCTAATACACAAAAAGTGAGTCCATTCAGCGGCGTGTAAATTACCGTTTCATTTAAACCCTCGTTCCCAGTCGTCATGGGCTCGTATTTCCATGGGGCCATCAACCCAAGGATCATCACCCCGGAAAGGAGCTCTACATGGTACCAGTCTTGGCCAATATGCCTCTGCCGGATTTCATTGAACTCCTGGACGATCTGCGACTTCCCAAAGAGCGTCAGAACAACTATGTGATTGGAATCTGGATTTTGGTCAGGGGAAAACTAGCACCGCCTCTTGCCTTGCCAACCCCATCGCTTGCCTTGCCCCTGCCCTCCGCCTCCGCTCCCGCTCCAACTCCTACACCATCGCTCCCGGCAGCCCTCCAAGCCTACCCGCAGCTCGCCAACTCTGCGCTCGCTGCCGAAGTCGCTGCACTCACCCCTGAGCAAATTCAGGCCATCATCCGTACCCTGTCCTCTGGCAATGGCGTCCCTGGTATTTCTGGTGGACTTGCCAACGCCGTGGCCAACGTCGCCCATATGCCCCACCAGCCGCCGCCGCCAGCGCCACCACCGACAATGCCGACGCCCACGATGCCCTGGACTGGGCTATCTGGGTTTCCCATCCCTCCTGCAGCACCTGGGTCGCTTCCTGGCCCGCCCGCGCCCGCGTCTGCCTCTGGCGTCTTTCCTGCCAGTACGCCCTCGTTCTTGCCACACACGCAAACGCCACCGCAACCCCCACCTCTTGTGCCCTCTGCCCATGCCGCGGCCCCTCCTTTGAGACCACGTGCCACCAGTGGTGGGTATCAGCGGTACGATCGGGATGACGGGCCGAACTATCCAGATGCACGGTACCGGGATGAGCGAGATCGAGGTGCTGGTGGAGCTGGCTGGCAGGCGTCTGGGAATGGGCGTGGGCGACCCAGAGGTCGGGGTCGAGGGCGGAGCGGTAGCAGCGATCGCAGTGGTGAGTTTGTGGGGCGACCTGTGGATTCTGGGTGGGCGCGGCATCGTGCGGGAGGCGGCCCGAGTGGTCCTGGACAAGAGGATCGAGGACGGTGGGATTCAGGGCCGTCACCGCCTCGACGGTGGGGTTGATTGTGCCGATGTTTTTTTTCTTCTTCTTCTTCTTTCTTTCTACAATGATTGGGGTTAAATTATCAGTCATTTTCATTATCGGATTTGCGATCCGATTTCTTTTCTTCCTTTTTTTTTTTCTGCAACCGATCTTTGCTTCCCCATCTCGTGCATACTTTCTGCATTTGTACTTGTACGCTACACACATAAAAAAAGCAACCCGGTCGACGAAGATTCTCTTGCATCCCCGAAAAATATCTAGGCTCGTACAGCGTGTAGACGTCCCTGGAACTCCCTTTACCATAAGCAAGTAAATTAAACTAACAGTGCCTTGGGTGAGTCAAGTTAAGAAAAAAACACAGGAACGGTGGTTTCCCCCTCGCCCGAATCATTCAAAATGGGAGCGGCGAGCGCGAGAACATCCTCTCCCTGCCTCCAGGATTGTTGAGCAGGTCGAACATGTTCCGCCGCGTTGCGGAAGCTTTTGGGGATTCTCCCACAAGTACTACCGCACCAAGGAAACGGCGCAGGAAGGTACGATGTAGTATAGTCTCAGATAGAGTTTCCCAGAGAATGCGTTCAGCTGGTCGATCAGGTCCCAAAGCGGGGTTCAGTCTGAGAGTGAGGGAGGAATGACAGAGATTTTAAGGCTGTCGCACGGTTTCATGCGCTTGAATGTGTAGGGTGCATAAAAGTGGAGATGAACGAATTCACCTCACTTTCTTTGATTTTAGCGCAAGAGACTGGCTTCGAAAGGGCTGACCAGAACAAGGACGTTTCGATCTCGTTTCAGTAGACAGTATCCACCGGACAAGGCGCAAATACTGGTCAATCATCCTTTGAGTGGATTCAGGTTTGATGGCAGTACAGAAATCTGATGGACGAGTTCTAAACACCTACTTCGCGAGAAGCCGAGAAGATGGATTAAAATGTGTTGCTAGAGCACAATGCGGGGATTAGGTCGGTCCCCACAAAGGCCGTGACATTCGGATGAAGGAAGTGATCTACGGGTTCTGCCTTAGAAGGTAGTTCCATCTCTTGCTCGTGCTCACGCTCCTGACTGGCTGTTCTTCGCCCATTTGTTAGGAAGAGAAAGAACTCCAAGGTCTCGCAACGCTGCCGGATCGCTGGGTCTAGGTCCGACACTGAGGCCTTAGCTTTGCGGAGTGCATAGAGATCTTCCAACGATCGAACCGCTGGCCGGAGCCACATAGCCGTCAACTCTGTTTTCCCGTGAGTCTGTTGTTGCAAAAACGGGGCCAAGTATCCTATCTAGCTTTGTTTTCTTTGCTCGATAAGGAGCCCAGTGTTGAATGTCGACTCATATGTCGTGTATAACCCGTTATAGGGTGTCAGAAGTACCGCAGAACTGGGATCTTACCCAGGTCAGCCTCGGGAAGCCCAAAAACATGACCAAGCCTGCGTACCCGTATGCATCCTGTAAGTGAAATGATGTCTGTTTTGAGTTTTGAGTTTGAGAGAATGTACCACCGAGATAAGACCGATCTTACGAGACTATCCTTGGTGAGCTTCGGACCCAACGTGACTGCTACTCATGAGTTGATAGATAGTTTGAGGTCAGATAGATTTCGGGCGTTATCATTCGGAGAAGCTCGGGAGTGATCGATCGTTGGCCGTTCGTGTATGTCTTCGCATAAAATCTGTTCTCGGGTTGAAGAGGGTAGGTAAGAACCTTATACTCGGTAGCAACCATTGGATGCTGCTCATGCCAGAAAATCCCGAGAGAAGGTCCCGTTCAGCAATCGTACTTGGAGACAGCACCATCCATGCGCATCCAAAGAACCCACACGATCACTGGCACTCACCCGTGATAGGCTTTGCACATTTCTCTACCAAATCCCAACTAGAAGCCGAAGATTTTCCAAGGAAAAAAATGCTTCATTTCCCCAGGATATACTTTACGAGAGATAGGGATGTGTGGCTGCTTAATTCCGAGTGGAAGAAGAAAAAGAAAAAAAAAAAAGGAATATGACCTTGTCCTATTGCTCCGACGACCTCAAATTAATCACATTGAATTCGAGTCGGGTAGTAAGACCACATCATAATCTTTGATCCAACGTGCATGTTCCGTGTGAGGACCATCCTAGTTCATCAGAATTTCGAAAGAAGACTTCAGCTCCTCGCCGAAGCCGGAATTGTAGCAAGACAAACAGGCAAGAATAATGGCTGTGTCTGGGTGCCCAAATTGAGTGCGCGAATATTTGGTTGTGCCAGTAGGCACATGTTAGGCTGCCGTGTTCAGAACTTGGAACATGGACGACATAGTGCAGCGTCTCATAGACCTGGTAAAAACGGACCTGGACAAGAATCGGAAGAACACAGCTCTGCAGACAAAGTAGCAGACAAATAGCGTTTTAGCCGAAAGTAACACCCTTGGGGCATTCTTTTTCTTCAGGGAGAGATGCTAAAATCGCATAAGTACAACCCCAGTTGCTGTGAACCTCCAGATGCAAATGCACGGTAGTCACTACGGTTCGAGAACGGTGATCTTGGCATCAAATGGCGAGGTAGGCAATCTCGTGACGGGTACCCTCGACATGGCCCTGTGAATAAATGTCGACTGCATCTTCCTCAATGCGAGTCTTAAGGCGCGAAAGATGTGGAAAGTGGGATATCGACATGCACGAGCAAGGTGGTAGAGGACTAATCTATTGCGCAGATCAGGCCTTCTAGAGCGATCACGGGAATCTTAGAGAATGGTCGGCAAGTGGGAATCTTCTTTACAAGTTTGTCTATTGCGACAGAGTTCAATCCCTGTCAATAGCGCGATTGATTTTCTTCCTGACGCAAGAAATTACCAGGTATCCGACCATCAAGACTTCACATCGAGTGTATGTCTTCTCCGCATTCATGCCATGGGCAAGTTCGTGATCCTGATTTTCAAAGGTGCTCTTTACTATTCCCAAGAGAGAGCCAGGCATCTACTTCAAGTTCATCCTGGGATGTGTTCCGAAAAGGCGATGATGGGCTTAGCCTGTCTGATATCGAGTACCTCTCGGAGACAAGCATATGCCTCGAGTGCTGTCCGAGAGAGCCACGGATGATGACTCAGTCATCATTGTTGCTCAAACGTCACAGAATTTCATATCCCGTCGAATAAAGTAGGTTTGAAGACAAGAGGCGATTTTTGTGTCCCTCGCAAGGGCGTATATGAAGAAGAGCATATATTCCTTGCAGGATTTATATCAATGAGAACGAGAAAGACGCATCTGAATTTCAAGCTTGATGAAAATCCAAGGGAGAACCGGGGCAAAGACCTCTTAAAAACGTCATACTCCTCCTAGTGAGTTCGGAGAAATTGTTTGACGGCAGGAAGAACATTGATCGAGATGGTCAAGAGATCACATTTTGAATGGCTGTGAGACGAATCCGAGTCAACCGCTTTAAAAAAACAGTGGAAATTCGCGAGGTCCGACTGGAAAGGCTACATTTCAAGCATGTAGTTTGCCATTTCGGCAGGGAACGATGGGCACGAGCGCACCAGAGTCTATTCCATAATAGCTGGGTGGGGGCGGCTCAAAAGATTCGAACAACGAAAATATCTCCCGTATTGAGAGGATAATCCCAGAACGGTGAGATCTAGGCGCTTTCAGTGAGCATCCATAGATCTGTGAACTACGCACTCCTACTTACGTTCCACGCAGCTAGATGATGCGACCCGCTCTTTGTCCAACTGCGAAGAAGAGACAGATTATCCAACATCCTTTTGATGTGATGCCGCTGAGGCACAGTGAGTCTGGGCGGCAGCATGCACTACACGTACTAGAGTGCGTTCATGGCACATTTCGGAGGCGTAAAGTTCATCGTCTCGGCCAGATGATGCTTCAGGAATAAAAGAAGTCGATGAAGTCGAGTAGATCGAGTGAAACCGGTTGTGTACACTAGGCGCGTACCAGCACGCAGACATCCCCAGGCGGAATAAGGTAAACTAAACAAATATTACTCATAGTAATTGGATTTTTCCCTGTAAAATTCCTTGTAAGATTTAATCATCGTCCCAGATTTCTTGTCATCAACTGTGCATTGAGCTGGACGAGCAATTCTTCAATGCGCTCTTGCCGTACTTCAATCCTTTCCATTCGCTTGATCCATTCCGCCATGCCCCCGTTTTCTTCCACCCGCTCCTCCACCTGTTCCGCAGTCGCAATGGCCTCCTCAGGCGACACAGACATCGGACCGACCAACGTCTCCGCACGTGTGTCCAATCGTGGAATCGATGGTCTTGCAGGCCCGACCGGTTTCGTCGCCCATAACATGGATTCACTCGGGCGTTTATTCACAGATTGGATCGACGCTAGTCGGCGGTGCGTTGCCGAACCATAGCTGAGCAGTGGCGGAGGCAAAAGCGTTGGTCCACCAAAGCCACTTGGGCTGTCTGAAATGACGTCCTCGGAAGTAGGTACTTCGTCGAGAACAAGTGGTTGATATACTTGGGCGAATGGGCTTTGGGCGGCGATGTCGGATTTATGGGTCGAGGGAGTTAGTCGTCTGCGCAAGGACAATGATGTGGAGGGCTGGCTAGGATGATTCACATTTCGTTCACGCTCGTCTTCCTTCGGGGACGGCGGACGGAGAGAACGCGCGGACGGACGACTTGATTTGCGAGATACGCGACGTTCAAGACCGTTGCCGCTGGGTGGTTCGGTTGCGGTGTGTTCTTGGTCATTTTCTGTTTGCGTAGGTCCTATTTCGTTTTCAATGTCGAAGATCTAGTAGTATCTAAGCATCCTTGCCCCTTAAGATAAAATAGAACATACAACATCGATGTCACCACCTGATCCTGCTAGACCATCAAACAAGGCTGGGGTGTGTAATTGTTATTCGAGCGTCAAGAAAAGCAGCTAATTAAACTTACACAGCCGCTTCAGCGGCCGAGGGAGACCTTCCACAACCTTTTCCAACAAGGATGTGATCGTTTCTTGAAATCCAAGCGATGCAGTTCTCTTTGCCTGGCCTATTCCAGGATAAGCAAAGTGCTACCTAAAACTTTTGTTTCCAGCTCACGTTCATACCACGCAACTGCAAGGAGGATAGGAAAATTAGTAACTCTGCATGGAGGGTAAGCGCAAACCGATTTAAATATGTCAACGGCCGCTGACCTGATCAAGAACACGTTCACCTTCCAACCCGTCAGCGAAAATCATTAGAAAGGCACCAATTATTTACTTTGTGAAACCATCTCGGACTGAGAATGTAACTGGCAGGGAGAAGAATGCAAAGAGCTATCAAGTTTATGGGAGGTTGATAAGAAAACAAAGAGTCAGCTTTGACCCTATATATCAATTGTGAGTAGTCAAAGAATAAAAGTAGTGTAAATGAACGTGCCCCTCTATTGTGGAGACCGCTTTCCTGAACATGGCCTGTAGATAGAAAGCTGAACGAGATGGATAAACGCCACGAATCAAGACTAACCTCGGCAGCAGCATCATCGCTTATTCTAGCAAATGTATTCGACAAAATCTATTGATGATTAGACCAGGGCGCACGAATGGCACCAGTAGATGTACTTACAGAGACGAGCACTGCGTCCATGCATCAAGCACCATTAAACCGGTTTAAAAAATAATGTTCACATACCAGTCAGCAACAGTGTGTTGCTCAGACATGCATACATGATCATGAGGATAGGACCAAATACAGGATCGAATTCGCCTGCATGAATGAGCAACCAGGAAACAAGTAAGAAAAAGACGAACCTGCTCTATCGAAACCAATTGCATCAAGGCCAAACCAGATGTCAAGCATCCACCAAGCGATAGTGCTGTACGATGGAACTTGAACGAGATGACACGAGGGAAAAGGAAAAATAGTACCTCGAGGAATATCTAGTAGAATTCCACAAATGAATGCCATGAGACAGGACAACAGCCGTGGAACATACCCTGCGCCCTTGCGACTCAAACTAACATCACGTTAGATCGACTCAGCAGGGCGTCGAAGCTACTTACGTCCATAATGCATAAAGAAAACCGCAGAAGCAGAAAGCTGCGATGAGCATAAGGGCCACGAACTGCATCATCATGGCACGAAGAGAAAGGACCATGAGATTGTTTTTGAGCGTGACAAATGCAAGTCTGTGCATACTAAGAAGTCGGGAATCTACCAAAAGCAGAGTACTCACCTCGGAAATAGTAAGCAAGCGATAACTGCAAGAAAATCTATCCCAATGTCTCTAGCCCATCGTTCTAGGTATAGCGCCATGTCAGCACGTTAAGGAAAGACAAAGCAGAGTTAAGTACGTTGGTAAACAATGCCATAAATCCTAAACGGAGCATATATAAAGTATGCGGTCACTGTCCCGGAAAAAATGAGCCTCGGGAGAAGAGAAGGATAGAGGTACAGACCGAAAGCTACATCAAAACCGTTCTAGAGTACGGGACTCAAATCAGACGTTTCCCATGATCTCGAGCTCAGTGCCACAAGGCTCACCCAAGTGCCCTTGAAGTAGACTGTAGGAGGTGAATGGAGTACGAGGGAGGGATTACGAAGACTCACCTTTTATCCCGTGTTCCTGCATTGCTGCGAGTTTTTCAAGAGTGAAACCGAGGGCATATACCATGAAAATGGTCTCAGGTGTGTTTATCCTGTGACGCTGATTTTTCTCGATAGCAATGACGAAGAGAATGAAGAGAACCAAGAAGCTTAAGAAGCGTCAGAGAAGTTGAGAAGGAAGGAAGATTTTATACTTTATATACTCCAAGACGGCACGGATAGCAGGAACCTTGAGGCTAGAGAGGAGATTGAAGAAGTAAGGAACAAGGAAGAGAAGACATACCGGGAATGGTCAAGAAGGGGAGCCTTGTGTGGGTCATAGAAATGGACGGGTGTACGTTTGTAGCGCTAAAGAAAATGTGTTGGATGGAAACAGATCCACGTGAGATGGCCTACATCAGAGATGATGGCATGGCTACTTTCGGCCTGATAGACACATTTCCCACTGAAAGTAGAGTGAGAGGGATATGGGGAGCGAAAAAGAGGCGCATACATCCAGATTGCATGAATAACCTTCTGACACGGAGAGCATTTTATGAATCGGCGGGCTTTTGAGATGATGGCCATTTCGATCGCGTTTCCGACGTGGTTCTCGAGATCGTCGCGGAGGTGCCTAGCAAGGGCAACGACGTGGGGGTTCGCGCCTGACCAGACTGGCCAACAAGTTGTGAGAGTGCAAGCAAGGTCAAGGACACTGTCGCCGTTGTCGCGGAGGATGCGAATAGCGAGAAGTTCGCAGAGGGCGGCGCGGGATGCAGAGAGGGGGCCGGTTGTGAGGTTTTTCAGGTCGCGAATGAAGTAGACCCTATTTAGGAGGAAGGCAAATACAACGGATTTGTTCCCGGAACGCTGAATGGCATTGTACTTGTCCTCGAGGGGGCGGATGAGCGTGTAGGTGAGTTCGGGGGAAGGCTAGGAGGGATGAGGGAGAGGAAAAAGATGGACGCGAAGAACGGACCGCATCAAACGAGAGAGGGGTGTCTGGAGAAGAGAATAAGCGTGCGCAAGGATATGGAAGGTGGGCTGACCGATGTAGTGCTGTTGCGATCCGGTCGGGGCTGTGAGTGAGCCAAGAGAAGAAGCAGGCACGCACGATGATGTCCTGGAGGGGGTGAGCTGGAGCAGGCAACGAGAAGGCGAGACTGACCGCTCTGATGGCGTGTATGATGGGCCACACAGGGAACTGGCCCAGGAGCGGCTCGCGTTCCATCGGAGGGGGCAGCAGATATCCGGAATCCGGCGAGTTTCTATAAGCGCTGGTCACCACGTGCTCTTCCTCCCACGCATTCCAGCTCCGACAAGTCGCGCGCGTCCTAGTCCGTGTCCGAGTCGCGTCCCAGCCCACTCCAGACCATGCACTCCGCTCAGCCGCCCCAGGTCAAAATATACAATGCCGTATATTCCTCCGTGCAGGTACGTGCAACCCCGCCCCGCTCCGCCCCCGCCCCCTCACGCTCCAGCAGGTCTACGAGTGCATGGTCCGCGGCATCGCAGTCATGCGCAGACGAGGTGACTCGTATGTCAATGCGACACAGATCCTCAAGGTCGCAGGCATAGAAAAGGGCAGGCGCACAAAGATTCTCGAGAAGGAAATACTCCCCGGAAAACACGAAATCGTGCAGGGTGGATATGGCAAATATCAAGGCACTTGGTGCGCATTCCACACGCGCCCCATCGTACGCTTTCTCACACCCCCGCCAGGATTCCACTCGACCGTGGTCGTGACATTGCCGCACAGTATGGCGTCGCGCCTCTCCTCATCCCCCTCACCGCATACACCCCCCCTCCCTCCCCCCCCTCGCCCCCCCCCCCCGCGAGCCACGCCCACGCCCACC
>JBBPKM010000246.1:0-17679 GCA_038089255.1 Austroboletus rostrupii
GCATCGACATCCATTGTGTTTGGGTTGTGCGTAGTCATGTGCCTTGGTTGGTAGGACGGGGTGAATGGAGTGTTTCCTCGTCCTCTGTCTCAAGCGATTTCTAGTGATCATTCCTCTACTCCAGCAAAGTGGGTGGCTTTTGCATACCAGTCATTAATTTTGTCCAGGACTTTTTCCATAGATTGGATATGGCACATAAGCAGGACTGGGATGCCGGTAGTGAAGTAGTTGATAAGGACTTGATGGTCTGTGATACCAGTCAAGGCGACCTTGCTTTGAGACATAGCAATATAGTTTTGTAGGGCAGGATTATAACCGCCGTTCTTGTTTTTTGAGAGTTGTTCACGTGATAGCCAAGCAAGCAAGTCCCCCTTAACATCCGCATTTTCGAACGCAGCATGGAATGTTTCTTTGAAATCTTTCCAGGTGCCCAGATCAAAGGTCCCTGCTGTAAGTTTTGATTCTCTGAACGTGTCTGCCCAAGTGAGGGCGGTTCCCTTCTTCATAAAGGAGAGGGCGTATGCGATTTGTTTATTTGGCGTCTCATAGAGTTTGTCATTGATGGCCAAATACATCTGTACGGCTTGTAGCCAAGGGACAGCCCTTGCATACGATCCATCGAAATCCTTAGGGGTTCTGAAGCGTAGTTCCATCAGCTTTGCAGGAGCAGCAGTGGCGTTAGACATTGGAGCAATTTGTGGTCGCGGGTTTGCAGGTGCAATGTTAGGGGGCAGGAAGGTGAATATTCTTCTGGCCTGCAGTTGAGGCATAGGACTTGGTGGAGTCGGTACGTGCAGTATAACTAGTGAGCAACTGAGTTGTTGCTCAAGCTGCTGAAGTTCCACAGGGGCTTCAGTGTCAATAGGTTCATTGGGATCAGTTGGTACTTCTCCTAAAGATTCGGATGCAGTAGAGGGTACAGGGGAGTCCTGTCGATTTCGCCACGAAAAATGAGACGACGATATGGTGGGCAATCTAGGCGATGCTAGTCACAACGAAGGAGTTTAGTTCTTTTGTTACACTTGTTCTGGGTAGGACGCAAGTGTAGCCTCGGATGAACCAAGTTCCGAGCATAAACGTAAATGACCCCTGTGGAAGAGGGTTCGATAGGTAGCACGAGGAAGCGTCCACTCAAGAGTAGGATGAAGACTCAGTGCTTGAAAACTCAACAGAAGAGAATGTCGAGGAGCAAAGGGACACTTGGTATTGACCAAGGGGAACTAAACTAAAGTACATGGTGCGGTACATATAATTGATATAGGTATCGATGTAACGCACAGACCAGAGAGAAAAAAGGGAATAAAGTGCATGACTGGGCTACTGAATGAGTAAGAGCACAGTCATGTGAGGTAAAGGGAAATGACTATGAAGGAATCCTGCTACGGCAGGCACAATGCCGAAGTAGTCTGTATAAGGGCAACCATGAAAGGAAAATGATAAGTCCGTAAAAGAGAAAACAAATTGTAACACTATAAGTCCGTATAGGCATAAGAAATCGTAACAACAGGGATATCTAGAGTTTTCTTTTCCCAATTGATGACAGGGTTTATAGTAGTTAGCCATGGGAAGCCAAGGATGGTGGTTTCTTTGCCACAGTTCATAAGATAGAACTCAACTTTTTGTACATAGCCATTAATGTTGACAAAGAGGCTGGTTTTGAACTTGATAAGTCCATTTTTATTCATAGAGGCATCAATGTTTCTGATTGTTACTGGTTGGAGAAGTTGAGTTTGAGGGAGTTTATGTTTTTGGGCAAAGATCCAATCTATACAGGATATTTGCACCCCCAAGTCAACAAGTGCAGAGATTGCAATAGCTTTTATCATGTCAGTTGGTACCAATAGCTGAATAGGGATGTGCATCGATTTCATAGCTAGTGGTACAGAGTTACAGGATAATTCAAAAGAAGGAGAAACATGCATTGTGGGCGTTTCTCTATTGAAAAATCCATCTGGATCCTTCCAACCATTTCATCATTTTGAAGTTCCTGGAGAGAAGCTGCTGGTTCTTCCACCCTTTTAATGTCTTTGGGTGGTACTTGTGGAGGACGATTGAATTTGTTAGAGCATTGGCATGCCATATATCCTTTTCTTCGGCATACCAGGCATAATTCTTCTCTAATGCACCATTCTCTTTCCTCTGGAGTAATCTTTTTGATTTGGATGACATCCATGTCCATGGCATTTGGGTTGCGAGTTGGTTGTGATCTCAGTATGAAGAAGGATGAGTACATGGTGTTACTGCATTTATGGCAAGCAGCAATCTTGATGGCCCTTTCTTTTATGCTAGCAAAATGAGCAGCTTTGGCATACCATTCTGTAATCTTATTTGGGACTTTCTCCATGGTGTGAATGCAGTGCATGAGGGAGACAAAAATGCCTGAAGCAAAGTAATTGATCAGGACTTGGTCATCACTGATCCTGGTGATGGCCACTTTGTTTTGAAAGGTGGTGATGTATTTTTGTAGGGCAGGGTTGTATCTGCCTGAGTGATTCTCATAGATTCGTTCTTTTTCAAGCCAGGCTAAAGACTCGCCTTTGATGTCAGCATTTTTAAACACCATTTTAAATTCTTTTTCAAAGTCCACCCAGGTTCCGAGAGTGAATGTTCCGCTAGTCAACTTGGCTTCTTGAAAGGTATCTGCCCAGATAAGGGTGATGCCCTTTTTCATAAAAGAGAGGGCATATGTGATCTGTTTATTGGGCATGTCATATAATTTGTTGTTGACTGTGAGGTAGAGTTGGATGGATCGAAGCCATGGAAGAGCTCTGGAGTAGGAACCATCAAAGTTGTCAGGAGTTCTGAGACAAAGTTTGGTGGGTTTCAGGGCAGTGGTGTTGGATATGGTGGGTACAGGAGGTGCTGGTGGTGCTGGTGGTGGGGGAAAGAAGATTCTTCCGGTCTGAGGTTGTGAAGTAGGACTGGGTGGAGTGGGGATCTGAGGGATTACCAGGGATCGTTCAAGTTGTGCCATAAGTTCTTGGGTGTCTTGGTTTTCCTGGATGAGGGATTCATTAGGATCTGTTGGGATTTCTTTAGAGGAATTGAAAGCAGTTGAAGGTACTAGGGAATCTTGGCAATGTTGCTAGCCAGAGTATTGGTTCGAATAAATGGTGGGCGATCTAGAGCAATGCTAGTTACTTCAGATAGAGCTTAGTTCTTTTGTTACACTTCAACCAGATAGATAGAAGTATAGCCCTTGTGGAGCAAGAACCAAGTTGATGAGATACTCTTGGTTGTAAGAGTTCGAGGTAGTTCAGGATACTGTCCACTCAATAGTAGGATGAGGACTAGTTGACTAGGAGACCAGACAAGAGAGAGTGCCTGGAAGCTATCATGAAGAAGAGATGTATTCAGGAGAATACTAGAGAGAACTAAGCTAAGGTACAGGGGACCCATTGAAGGATTTATATGTAAAAGAGAAGTTGAGGGCAGGCTTGTATAGTACAAAAGAGAAGATGAAAAGTAAGGACATATGAGTAAGTGCTGACTGATGTATCAGTCAGTGAGGAACAATGAGTCAGATGAAATGAGTAAGTGTGAAGGAATTGGAGTACTGGTACAATAGTTGTGAGAATATTCAAGTGACTATTGTGGAAAGAAATATAAGTCCAAATATAGGCATAACAAAAGAAAGAAAATAGAGACTGAGGATAAATCGTAACACCATGCACTTTCTATATTCTTTCTTTTATAGAAACTTCAATCTTGCCTTATGGCACCCCAGATCTTTAGCAGATCTTATTCTTGTCACATCTGATTTTCATCAGATGTTCCTCCAGATCCTTATGCATTTTGATAATGCTTTTCTGGTCTCTTTGCTGTGCTTGCTCCAACATCAAGTCTTCTTCTAGATTTGTCATACTCTTTGGGTGTTACTTATCTTCTAGTCACTATTTTCTTGATCTCTCTATTTCTTCTTGATATTTTATATTGCAGACATTGTCCATCATCTCTCAGTTCTTTCTCTCTACCTATATGGTGTATTCCTAGCCATTCCTAATCTTTAACTCATTCTAAACCTTATGGTTGTATTTCTATTCTGTCTTGCTTCCTTGATCTAATCCATTTTTTCCCTTTATCCTAGATTTCCTATCTTTGACTTAGTCTTATCTCTGTTCTATTCTTAATCTCTTTAACTCATCTTTTATCTTGTATATTGTGTCCTTGATTTTTTTCTTGGATATTTGTTGTACTATATAAACCTTTAGCACTTCATCCATATATCCTAGCTTTAGTCTTCCTTAATTCCATAGGTTTGATCTTTAGCCTCTGCTTCAGCTTGCTAAGATTGTCTCCAACATCTCTTATATTCTTGGTATTCTGGCATAGCTATATGGATTGCATCTCCTGTTGAGTTCTTTAGGCTCTATTCTTTTATCCTTGACCCTATTCATGCAAATGTGCTCATAGGATATCTAGACCAGTTCCTGTCTTGCCCTGGAGGTCAAGTCTTCAAGGGCTATACTCCATCCTATCTATAGCAAAGTATAATAATTACTACTATTTAAATTAATATGTAGTTAAAAACAACTATTCTCTATTGCTAATTTTGCAATTGATTGATAAGGTATATAGAGCTAAACTATTTTCAAAGTTGGCTTTGTATTGGAGATACACCAATATACAAATAAAGAAAAACAACAAATAAAAGGCAGCTTTTGTATACTTTTGCAATATATATAAATTCCTAGCAATATACTTCAGATTATACAACTTCTTCACAATATTCCAAGCAATAATGAATGAGATCTTTGGTGATATGAAAGATGTCTGTATCATCTGTATTGATGATCTTATGTTATTTATGAAAACAAATAACCTAGAGGCACATCAAAAAATAGAACAAAAAGCTTTCAGATGTTTTAAAGAAAATGATTTATTTATCAAATTAGAAAAGTATGTCTTTCATACCTCAATATTCAAATTTCTGGATATAATAATTGAAAAGAATAAAGTTTGCATGGACAACTCCAAAGTTAAAGCTATTTTAAAATGGCTAGAGCTAAAAAACCTTAAAGGGGTTAGAAGTTTCTTAGGGTTGGCAAATTTATATTAAATATTTACTTTGAACAACTTTATAATGGTAAGGCCCTTTATAGACCTAACAAAAAGGATATACTATTCATGTGAAGTGAAAAGTATCAAAAGGAATTCAATATGCTAAAACAGAATTTTACTACCATCTTAGTACTTGCATTTCCTAATCAAAAATTGGAATTTAGACTAGATTATGCTATCTCAGATTATATCATAGGCATAGTACTATCTATTAAAAAGAAATAAAAGTAGCATCCTATTGCATTTTATTCTCATTTTATAACTGACGAAGAAAAATATTATTCTATTGCTAATAAGGAGATATTATCAGCCATAGGAGTGCTAGAAGCCTAAAGGCATTATTTAGAAGGAGCATAGCACTATTTTAAGATCTAGAATAACTACTAGTATTTTCAATGATTTATGATGAGTTAAGACCTCAATTGAAAATAAGCCCAATAGATATAATATTTATTATATTTTAACTATATATGGTATTATAAGGCCAGAGCTACTATGGGGAAGGCAAATGCACTTTCATAAAGGAAAGACCACACAGAAAGCATTGAAGAAGACAACAAGTAGGTTCTTGTTATTCTTCCAGAGCAGATTTGTTCTACAATAATTTGAATTCAAGATAGAAGCAAAAAGTTATAGGAGCAGATTAAATTTGCCACATGTTTATTAAAAAAAAAAGCTCAAAAGCTTTATAAATAGGTATTTATATTTGATTACATGAAGCTACAGCAGGATATCATCACCCTGCATCTTGACTTCTTGATGGCTAGATATGCTAGCACTAAAAAGATAACAAATCTAATTTATAAAAGTTATATATGGCTAGAATTGGTCATTGAAGTGAAGAACTATATCACTAGGTGTAATATGTATCAATAGATGAAGTTAAGTGATGAATTTCCTGTAGGCAAGCTTAAACCCTTGAAGGTATCCAATGCTCCTTGGCCAGATATTTTTGCAAATTTTCTTACAGATCTGCCCTTATTTAAAGGTTCTAACTTAGTGATTATAGTTATTGATCAATTCAGTAAAGAAGTTGTATTTATTCTAGATACAAAGACATCTATAGCTTTAGATATAGTATAGCTTTATTTAAAACATATGTGAACCAACCATAGCATTTCCTAATTCATTATCTTAGACTATGGCCCATAATTTACATTCCAAGTTATAAAAAAAGTCTTTTAAAGCACCTAGATGTCAAATCTAAGTTATTAATAACATTTTACCTACAAATAGGATAAGCAGATGGAAGGAATTGTTACAATATGAGAAAACGAGCCTTTATGGCTATATTTATAAGATCAAATGACAAGTGGCCTCAATGGCCTTATTTTCAATTTTTAGACTTGTCTTGCCAGGTTACAAGACCTTATCTAATCTTATCTATTGATCTTATCTTATCACAGATCCGAAGATCTTATCTTGTCTCCCCTACATATCTTATCAAAGGATCACTGGCATGATCACATGATTAGAGAATGCCCTGAACCCTATTTATGCAAGTCACATCAGTTACAGAATGGCTGTTCTTCAAAGGGTTTAGACTTGCCTGACTAAGTCCTCATGGCATGGCTGTGCCTGCCTCATGCTCTATCTATTCTCTAAAGTTACATCAAGATCCAGAATCTTATTCCCTAACTCAGGGTCTCTATCTATGAGTCACAAGAAATTACCTCTTTTCATGACTTACAAAAAGTCACTCTTATCTATGCCTCATGATTGCAGCATGCTACCACACCATGCAGATTCCTCATGGTATTTATTTTAGAAGCACAGACTTCCCTTTCATTACAAGGCTGTACATAAAGTATATGCAGCAGCAGGATAGATCAAGGGTCCTGTTTTTATTTATCTCAAGATTTGCCATACTGGCATGTGGTAACCCCATGACCACAGCCTTGAAGGCTATGCTAATCTATTAAATGTGCATGCTAGCCTCATGCACTAGATACTTTTTATTTCCACAGACCTAATAGCAGTCTATGAACAAGAAAAGCAATGAAAAAAAGAACTCTACAACAAACATCGACCAGACTATTTCACTCCACCACCATAACACATCAACATTGATGCCCTTGTCAATGAATGTTTCTTTGGATATCTGAATAGGACTGAAGATGATGTAATATGTGTCAATATCACAATTGCTTGTGACATGGCTCACTTTAAATCACTCTGAACTCTCTCTAGAACAGTCTTAGCCAATGAACATTTCATTTCCAACCTGGCTCTCACCTATGCAGCCCTTACTATGTTCACATATCTGGCAATTCATGCAAAAAAACAAGAAGTCACACTACCAGAACAATACAAAGACTTCAGAGATATTTTTTCAAACAAAGACACTCACTCCTTTTCCTTCTTCTAGAGATTGTGACCACAAAATCAACCTTACAGACTCCTTTGTACCAAAGATAGGCAAACTCTATCCTTTCACTACAGACAAACAAAAGGCATAGGACAAATTTCTTGATGAAAACCTTAAATCTGGAAGGATATGCCCTTCCACCTTACCCCAAGCCACATTCTTTTTCTTTGTTAAAAAGAAGGATGGCAAACTGTGCCCTGTACAAGATTACCATTACATCAACAACCATATAATCTATAATGCTTATCCACTTCCTCTCATCTCTGACCTCCTTGACAAACTGAAATATGCCAAAATCTTCACCAAGTTTGATGTCTGATGGGGCTATAACAACATTTGTATCAAAGAAGGACATCAATAGCAGGTGGCTTTTATCACCCACAGGGGTCTCTTTGAACCAGTAGTAATGCCTTTTGGACCAAAGAATGCACCAGCAACCTTCCAATGATTCATGAATACAGAATTTTGCAATCTCATTGCAAAAGGATGCATTGTCATCTATATGGATGATATTCTGATCTTCTCTCCAGATTGAAAAACTCATGATGAAACTACTTGGCAAGTTCTTCAATGCATGAGAGAACTCCATCTACTCCTCTACCTCCAAAAGTGTTTATTCAACTCTAACTATTACACTTCACTCTAAGTAGGATGGAGTGCAGCCTTTCAGAGACTTGATCTCCAGGGCAATTCAAGTAGAGACTGGATATCCCATAGCATACATGCATGAATGGGATCTGAGGATGAAAGAATGGAGTTCAATGAAGAACTCATCAGGTATGCATGCCATATGGCTATGCCAGAAGGACCAGGTTACAAGAGGTATTGGAGACATCCTCAGGGAGCAAGATACCAGAGGCTGAAGGTCAGGCCTTGGTTAATATATCAAGGGAAATTGGATGAGGATCTATTAGATAAGAAGTAGGGAGAATCAAGCTAGAGTACATGGTTGAGTATTTAGGGTTTATATACTAGAAGAAGGTCCAAGAAAGGATATGTCCAGATAAAGAAATGAGTCAGAGAGGAGTAAGAGATAACAGATGGAAGGTCTAGGGTGAAGGGGAATCATGGATTGGATCAGAGAAGCAAGATAAGGAGAAGATCTAGATATACAGCCATGAGGCAGATAGGAGGAAAAGCGATAATCATGGAGAAAGGCTGAAAAAGGGAACTCAGCTATGCACATCAGGAAGGGTTCTGATGGGTCGGAGAAGGTTCGGAGAACTCCTAGATGCAGTCTAGAAGTGATCAGATCAAGATACACATGGTTGATGACCATATGTGACTCAGGTGCAGGAGGAGACATATCTGGAAGGTGCCAGATATAGATAAGAGAGCCTTGAGGTGGCAAGGGGAACCGGAGGGAACTGAGGAGCATCCAGGTGAATGCCTGGAGTGACGAAGGACAGTTGTTCTTGATGCCTTTGAAGAGATTAAGAGACTCTGGTTGGATCCAGAATCAGGAGATGATTTAGAAGTTCTGATAAAGTCAAAGAAAGCATGATCTTAATGAAGAGGATGTATCAAGGAATTCCTAAGGACACACAGAGGTGCTAAGGACTTGTCTGGATGCTGGCAGGAGAGCCAGAGAGTCTGGTGAACATCTAATGGAGATCAGATATGATCTAGAAGGCTTGATCCTTTGTTAAGGGACAAGCAGTCTGGTAAGTGGCTAGATAGCCTGGTTGACTGTGGGTGGATCGGGTAGACATCCAGTAGGCACAGTAGATCAGTTGGGAACTTCCAGGAGTAGCCAGAATTCAAGTACAGGTCCAGGAGGAGGCATAGATCTAATTGTAAGCCAGATCTAGGAGAAGCGGTCAAGGAGGAGCATTAGAGGAGGCTGATGCAACTGGATACAAGGGAGATCATTAGGAGCATGATCCAGTGAAGATCTGGAGACCTGGAAGCACTGCTAGGAGGACCAGAGATTAATCTGATGAGAAGAAAATATATACTCAATGAAGAGGATATTCCAGAATGAGATCAGATGATGTCAGGTCGAAGTACAGAGTGTCTGGTGAGCAGGGAGAGCAGATGCAATGCATTCAAGGGAGATCAGGTTGTGATCCTGATCCAAGAATAGAAGAAGGTTGAAGGCTCACAAGGAGCAACTGATGAGAGACATCTAGGGACAACCTAGGAATGGCTTAGAAGAGCCCAGGAGAGGCCTGGAGGATTCCAGGAGCATACAGGGGTGAAGGGATCTCTGGTAGGAAGAGCAAGAGATGGCTGATCTAGAAAAAGTATAGTAGGACTACCAAGGTAGAAACAAGTTGTAACAAGCCTGCCCTCAACTTTTCCTCTATGTAGATAAACCCTTCAATGGATTCCCTGTACTTTAGCTTAGTTTTCCCTTGTATTTTCCTGAATACATCTCCTCTTTGTGCTAGCTTCTGAGTGCTCTTTTTCACTTAGTCTCCTAGTCAACTAGTCTTTATTCTACTATTGAGTGGATGCTATCCAGTATTATCCTGAAACTCCAATCCTAGGATGTCTCAACACTTGGTTCTTACCTCACAAGGGCTATGCTTCTACCTATCTGGTCAAAGCATAACAACAACCAGACTCTGTCCTACTGTTGAGTGGATGCTCCTTGACTTTATCTTGAACCCTTGACCCTAAAGGGAATCTAGTACTTGGTTCTTGCTCCACAAGGACTACACATCTACCTACCTGGTCAAAGTGTAATATTGGATGCCTACTTAATCCACCCACAGTCAACTGGGCCATCTGGCCACATCCTAGACCACTTTAGATTTATCCAAGGCAAAGCTTATCAAATTACATCTAATCTCCATCAAATGTTCACCAGACCCTCTGGCTCTTCTGCCAGCATCCAGACAAGTCCCTAGCACCTCTGAGTGTCCTTGGGCATATCTTTATGCATCCTCTTCATTGTGATCATGCTTTACTTGATATTATTAGAACTTCCAGATCATCTTTTGATCCTAGATCTTATCAAAACCTCTTGATCTCTTCAAAAGCATCAAGAACAATTGTTCTTTGTTGCTCCAGGCATTCCCCTGTATGCTCCTTAATCCTCTCCAGTTCCCTTTGCTGCCTCAAGGCTCTCTGATCCATATCTGGCATTTTCCAGATATATTTTCTCCCTATACTTGTTATATATGGCTTTCTGCCATGTGTTCCTCTTGATCAGTCATATCTAGACCACTCCTGGATGTTCCCAGACATTGCTCCGACCCATCAGAATCCTTCCTGATGTGTCTCTGCTTCCTCTGCACCCAAATCTCTTCCTTCTTCTAGAACTACTCCTGATCCTCTAATTTCTCTCTGGCACTCTCAATCTAGTTCCCACTTGATCTCTAGTCCTCTCTGAACATTTCTGACTCACTGCTGTTGCTGCCTCATCAACAGTCACAGTACTTCACCAAGATATCATTGATTGATCATCAGAACCTCCTTCTACTTCCTGATTATCTTTCATATGACCAAGAACCTTCTTGCTGTGCATCTGGCTTATTAGCCAATGCTTTTCCTTGCTCCTAAACATCCCTTGATGATGTTACATGTGCTTTCTGTGTCTATTCTTTTACAGGAACTTCTAGTCTGCCTCCTGGCATTCCAGATCTCCAACAGATCTTTATCTAGTCATATCTGATTTTTATCAGATATTCCATTGGACCCTTGTGCATTTTGATGATGCTTTTCCAGTCACTTGGCTGCACTTGCTCCAACAGCAAGTCTTCTCTCAGATTGATCACACTTTCTGGGTGTTTCTCATCTCTTTGGCCTCCTTTTCTTTTGATCTCTTTGTTCTCACTTGATTTCTATATCAACAGACATTCACTTTCATCTACCAGTCTCTCCAAATGCCTATATGGTGTATTCATAGCTGAGTTTCCATTCTCAGCCTTTATCTTGATCTTCGCTTCTTCTCTTCCTGCCTTTATGGCTGTACATCTAAATATTCTTCTTATTTTGCTTCTTTGATCCAATCTATGATTCTCCTTTATTCTAGACCTTCTATCCGACTTATCTCTGACTCATTTTTATCTTGTCTATTTTTGTTATCTCTGACTCAGTCCTCTTTGTCTCCTTTCTTGAATATTGCTTAATAGTATATAAGATCTAGATGCATATTCATGTATTCTAGCTTTAGTCTCCTTTAATCATGGGCTTGATCTTCAGCCTTGATCTCAGCTGCCTGAGGTCACCTTCAACTCCTTTTGTATCTCTGGTATCCTGGCATAGCTATATGGCATGCATCCTTGATGAGTCCTTTATTGGACTTCACTCTTTTTACCCTGATTCTATTCATGCAGGTGAGCTGATAGGATATTCAGACCAACCAAAACTCATCTTGTCCTGAAGGTCAAGTCTCCTAAAGGCTACACTCCATCTTACCTGGATGAAGTGTCATATTAATTTTGTCTTATTAAGGGTGCTTATGTCAGTGCTTATCTTATCTATTCTCTGGAGTCACCTTAAGAGCCAAAATTTTGTTCCCTAACTTAAGGCCTCTATTTATAAGTTACAAGAACTCACATCTTTATCTATGACTCATAAGAAGTCATATCTTATTTGTGCTTCATGGTTGCAGCATGCTGTCATACCATGCAGGTTTCTCATGGTATTTATTCCAGGGTTCCCTTCCATTGCAAGGCTATATATGAAAACATGGAGCAGCAGGATAAATCAAGGATTTTATCTCATATTTATCTCAAGATCTGCTATACTGGCATTGTTACGATTCTCTTTAGTCCTTATTTCTTTTCCTGGCTATGTCTATATTTGGACTTATATTTCTCTCATAATAGTTACTTGTATATTCTCGCAACTATTGTACTGGTATTCTGGCTCCTCCATGATTACTCATTTCTCTTGACTTATCACTTCCTGCTGACTGATACATCAGTCAGCCCTTACTCATATGCACTCACTCCTTGTCTCCTCTTTTGTACTCTATGAGCCTGCCCTTGATCTCTTCTTCACATATATAAACCCCTTAATGGGTTCCATGTACTTTAGCTTAGTTCTTCCTTGTATTCTCTTAAATACATATTCTTCTCGTGCTAGCTCCCAGGTACTCTCTTTCATCTGGTCTTCTAGTCAACTACTCCTCATCCTACTATTGAGTAGACTCTATCTTGAAATACCTTGAACCCTCAACCCTAGGGTTATTCAAGCACTTGGTTCTTGCTCCACAAGGGCTACGCTCCTACCTACCCAGTCGAAGCATAACAAAAAAACTAAGCTCTACCCAACACGACTAGCATTGCTCTAGATCACCCAACATTCACCCAAACCGATACTCTGGTTGGCGACATTGCCAAGACTCCCCAGCACCCTCCACTACTTCCAACTCTTCAAAGGAAATTCCAACTGATCCTGACAAACCCCTCGCCCAGGAAAACCCAGACATACAAGAACTAACAGCACAACTTGAATGATTCTTGGTAATTCCTTGGATCCCTACTTCACCCAGTCCCACCCCACAACCCCAGACCAGAAGAATCTTTTTTCCTCCGCCACCAGTACCACCCATATCCACCATGTCCAACACTACTGCCCCGAAACCAACTGAACTTCACCTTGGCACTCCCAACGACTTCAATGGCTCTTATTCTCAGGCCCTCCCAAGGCTTTGCTCTGTACAACTCTATCTTGTGGTCAATGACAAACTATACGATACCTCCAACAAACAGATTGCATATGCCCTCTTGTTCATGAAGAAGGGCACTGCCCTTACTTGGGCAGACACTTTCCGCAAAGCCAAATTAATGGGGGGAATGTTTACTCTCAGAGCCTGGGCAGACTTTAAAAGGACTTCAAGATGGCATTTGAAAACGCTAACATCAAAGGCAAGTCTCTAGCATGGCTCGCCAAGGAATGCATCTATGAAAATCACTCAGGCAGATATAATTCCACCTTACAAAAGTATATTGCCACCTTCCAAAATAAAGTGGCCATCACTGGGATCAGCAACAATCAAGTCCTGATCAATTATTTTGCCTCAGGTATCCCTGTCTCCCTCATGTGTCACATTCACACAATGGAAAAAGCCCCCGATAAAATTACTGAGTGGTATGCCAAAGCCACTCATTTCACAAGCATCAAGGAAAGAGCCATCAAAATTGCTGCATGCCATAAACAAGGCAACACCATATATTCATTCTCCTTCCTACCCAGATCACAACCTACCCACAATCCAAATGCCATGGATGTAGATGTCATCAGACTCAAGAAGCTCACCCCAGAGGAAAGGGAGCGATGCATTAGAGAGGGACTGTGCCTGGCTTGCCAAAGAAAAGGACATATGGCATGCCAATGCCCTAACAAACTTAATTGAACCCTGGCACTACCCAAAGATATAAAAAGAGTGGAGGAACCAACAGCTTTTATCCAGGAGCTCCAGGACAAAGAAACAGTTGGAAAAATCTGATTGGATTTTTAAACAGAGAAATGCCTGCAATGCACGTTTCTCCCTCTCTTGATTTTTCATGTAACTCTGTACCAATAGCTATGAAGTCAATGTGCATCCCTGTTCAGCTTTTGGTACCTGCAGACATGATTAAAGCTGTTGCCACCTCTGCACTCGTCGACTCTGGAGCACAGATATCTTGTCTCGACTGGGCATTTGCCCACAAACATAAACTCCCCCAAGTCCAACTTCCACAACCAGTGACTATCAGAAATGTGGATGCTTCCACTAACAAGAATGGACTTATCAAGTTCAAAACTGCTCTCTTTGTCAATGTCAATGGATATGTATGAAAGATCAAATTCTATCTCATGAACTGTGGCAAAGAAACCACCATCCTTGGCTTTTCTTGGCTTACAGCTGTAAACCCCATCATCAACTGGGAAATAAAGACACTTGACATCCCAGCCACCTCTAATCAGTCTGCAGAATTAGTCGCAGCCCACAAACAGGAAAAACAACGGCAACAAGGACTCTATAACCTCTGACGACCTGATTACTTCATACCCCCACCACGACATCTCCATGTTGACACTCTCATCGATGAACATCTCTTTGGATATCTTAATAGGACTGAAGATGATGTACTTTGTGCCAACATCACTCTTGCTTGCAATATGGCACACCTTAAACCCCTCCGCACTCTCTCACGAACAGTTCTGGCCAATGGATAATTCATTCCCAACCTGGCATTAACCTGTGCAGCACTAACCACCTCTACTGACTTGGCAATCCATGCCAAGAAACAAGAAATCTTGTTACCTGATCAATATAGAGATTTTACTGATATCTTTTCAGACAAGGATACACCACTCCCTCCTTCTCGTGATTGTGATCATGAAATCAACCTCATGGAATCCTTTGTACCCAAGATTGGGAAGCTATATCCCCTCACAGCCGATGAATGAAAAGTGCAGGATGACTTCCTGGACAAAAATCTCAAATCTGGAAAGATCCGTCCATCTACTTCGCCTCAAGCTGTGCTGTTCTTCTTTGTCAAGAAGAAAGATGGGAAACTTTGTCCAGTACAGGACTATCAATACTTAAACGAGCATACCATCTGTGATGCCTACCCACTTCCTCTCATTTCTGACCTCCTGGACAAACTAAAAGATGCCAAAATCTTTACAAAATTCGATGTTCGATGGGAATACAACAATATTTGCATCAAAGAAGGACACCAATGGAAGGCTGCTTTTATCACTCATCGAGGACTCTTTGAACCAGTCATCATGCCTTCTGGGCCTAAGAATGCTCCGGCAACCTTTCAGCATTTCATGAACAAAGAGTTTCGAGATCTCATTGCCAGGGGTGGATTGTTATATACATGGATGACATTCTTATCTTCTCCTCCGACCAAGCAACCCACAACAAAACCACTCAATGAGTTCTCCAATATATGTGAGAACTCAACCTTCACCTCCAACTTCAAAAATGCCTGTTCAACTCGGAGCAAGTTGAATATCTAGAAATGATCGCCAAACCAGGATCCCTCACCATGGATCCAGTAAAACTCAAAGGCATCGGATCATGGCCTACTCCCACGAAACCGAAAGAAGTATGCTCCTTTCTCGGCTTCACTAATTTCTATCAGCGTTTTGTCAATGGATACTCGGATATCGCTCGCCCTTTTCTTGACCTCACAAAAAAGAATCATCCATGGTTGTGGACAGCAGACTGCAACCAGGCCTTCCTTTGTCTTAAGTACATCTTCCTCTCCCAACCAGTCCTCTGCCTCCCAGACTTGTCCAAACCCTTTGCCATTGCCACTGATGCCTTCAAATATGCCACAGGTGGTATATTACTCCAAACCAACAAAAATGGCAACTGGCACCCATGTTCCTATCTGTCCCAGACATTCTTTGCCACTGAACAAAATTACGACATTTATGATCGTGAACTCCTCACAGTCATCCATGCCCTGCAAGCCTGGCGACACTATCTCCTTGGATCCACATTCCCAGTCCAAGTCTTCACAGACCACAAAAACCTTACTTATTTTAAACAACCCTAGAAACTTAATTGTTGTTAGGCATGCTGGCTCTTGGACATTGCAGACCATGACCTCAAGATGATCCATGTACCTGGCACTCTCCTCACGGGCCCCAATGCCCTATCGCACCGTCCAGATCGCTGTCCAGATGATTTTTTAGATAATAATGCTGTCACTTTACTCCCTCCTTCACTCTTCATTAACCTCATTGATATTGCCCTTCACAAAAAGATTTCCTCGGCCTCTACCTCCTACCCTCTCATCCTCCAATCTCTTCAATCTATCAATGAGGACCTTTCCACTACCTTCCGTACTTGCCTTTCTGATTGGAAATACCAAAATGGTATCCTCCTTTATCGAGAACGTGTTTATGTTCCCGCCGACCCTACCTTCTGTTGTTCCATTGTCACCCATTGCCATGACCATACCACCACCAGACATCCTGGATACTTAAAAATTCACCAACTCGTTGCTGCTGAATTCTGGTGGCCTGGTCTTGCCTCATTTGTTTGCTCCTATGTCTCTGGTTGTGCCATATGCCAATGCAATAAAACAAACACCCATCCTACTGTTCTTCCCCTTACTCCAATCTCTTCCTCCTGTACTCACCCCTTCCAGCAGATTTCCTATGGTCTCATCACCAATCTTCCCATGTCCAATACCTTTGATTCCCTCTTGGTCATGGTCAACCATGGGCTTACTAAGGGGGTAATTCTCTGTCCTACCAAAAAGACTGTTACCACAGAAGGAATCACAGCCCTTTTTTTCCACTTAGTCTACAAACACTTTGGCCTCTATGACAAAATAATCTCCAACCAAGGTCCACAGTTTGCCTCTGCCTTCGCCAAAGAACTTGGAAGACTCTTAAACTATAACCTGGCTCTCTCTTCCACCTACCACCCTTAGACTGACGGAGAAATGGAACACATAAACCAGGAGATTGAGACCTATCTTTGTATCGTCTGTGGAAATAGTCCAGGGACTTGGGCTGACCATATCACCATGGCAGAGTTTGTTCACATCCATCGCCCTCACTCTGTCACAGGAAAATTGCCATTCTACCTAGCAATGGGATATGACCCAATTGCCTTACCCTCAATAACTTGTCCTTCAGAACTTCCAGTGGTGGAGAACCGCCTCAAAACACTCATCATTGCTAGGGAGGAAGCTCTTGCAGCACATGAATTAGCTCAACAAACAATAGCCACACAGAAAAGGTGAAGATTTATGCCATATGTCAAAGGAGATAAAGTGTGGTTAGAAGCTAGAAACCTTAAGCGACTCATCGCCAACCTGAAGTTCGCTCCGAAGTGCGAAGGACCCTTTATCATTGTCCAGGTCCTATCACCTATCTCTTATCGCCTTTGACTCCCTGCTGCATGGAAGATACATGACATTTTTCATGCTTTCCTTCTTACGAAATACACCGAGAATGCCATCTATGGCAAGAACTTCCCTATACCACCTCCAGATCTTATCGTGGGTGAAGAAGAATATGAAATTGAGAAAATCATATGGCATTGCGGAACTCCGCATACCCACTCCTATCTGATCCAATGGAAAGGGTACTCAGCTGAAGAAGATTCATGGGTCCCAGAATGGGATTTTAAAAATGCAAAGTCTGCTCTTCAAGCATACAAAAAGCTCCACCCCTCCGTCTTCTCCCTTCAACGCACTTGAACCATCACTTGCACCACCCAAACCATGTCTTCACCTACTGCCAACACCATCTCTATCTCTTCTGTCTTTTCCCTTCCTACTTCTACCATACCTTCTCCTGTGCCCACTTGTCCTGTTACCCCCCTTGTTACT
>JBBPKM010000247.1:0-17673 GCA_038089255.1 Austroboletus rostrupii
CAAACCCTCATACTGTCTCACCAGTTCCTTGACGCTGCACCCGCTGCTCCGTCTCCTCGTCGGCCGATCTCGTTGCCCATCAGACTTGCTCAGCGAACAGTGCCGCAGATCCACCAACCGCTTCGGCCCAACAGGCACGGGGATCCGCGATTTCGGAGGTGGCGACGTGTGACGTAGGCGTACCTGATCCTTGGGGTGCGGCCACCGGCGATCCAGCATATGCACAGGCGTCGGCGTTCGTATCGGACCGCTCCAAGCTCGCGTCCGCCACTCAGACTCCAACACGGTCGCCGTCGTCTCTGATTTCTCGCGCCGGTCCGGAAAGACCGTGACATCGGACACGGACGCCGAGTCGCACCCCTTCGTCTCCGAGAGGGCCATCGCCTCCTCCAACAGCCCCCGATAGCGTGGCTCTCCCTTGCGTTGCGTCGCTCGCTGCGTATGCTTCTTGACCAGTACGTCCAATCTCAGCATCAGGTTGTCCCTTAGCAAGACCGTAAGCGCGCGTGACGTGGACATGTCGCCCGAGCTCACCTCGACCAATCCGGCCCGAGACCAACCAAAACCAACTCGCCCCCGACTCGGCTCGTAAAGCGGTCGAGGACCGCGTCCTTGGATATCTCGCTCATCTCTGCAAACACGTGTGTGCCCAGACCGTGTGCGGCACCCACGGAGAGCCGCTCTGCGACGAGACACCTATCTAGGCATTTCCAACAGTCGCGTGTCCACTCGCCAAAAGGAGGAACAAGTTGTGGCTCGGGAAGACTCGTTGTCGATTCTGTAGGGGAAAACGAAAACGAGGAGTCGCAGCGGCTTTTTGAGTGGTGCTCGAGGAACACGCTGTCTTCAGCATCTCGCCAAAGCTCGAGAAGTGGAAGGCTACGGGAACCAGGGGACGTGCCTCCTTGGAGCGTTGGCAAACGCCGACTGTCCAAGTTCATATACGATTTTGAAATTCCGGAGTTTTCGACTGTCTTGCGACGTCTTCGCGTTGATCGGTTCGATCGTCTCTTCTTTTCAGCAGCGAGGATACAGTCATAATCATGCTAGATGATCGATCAGAACAGATCTGCATGCGTGAGGATACACTCACCAATCTCAATATAGCCGCCGCGCGGGCAGCAGCTTTGGGATCTTCGCTAGTAATCTTGATAATATCTTCACCCTCTACGTCATCTTCCTCGTCCGAGGTATCCTCCGTTGAAACGTGCTGATCAGCTGCAACAGGGATTTCCGGACCGTCATCGATAGCAACTGATAGTTCACGATCAATCGCATCCTCCTCTTCCTGCTCCTCCAAAGTGACCGGGTCCGAATCCAGTAAACGCTCTCGGGGTTCGACCAACGAAAGAACCCGAGTTGACTCTGCATCCACGTCAAACACGCCAAAGTCACTGTCCAAGTCACCAAACTCGTCCTCCGAGGCCGACGGCGGCGGAGAAGGCTCCACGTCCGAGGGTGGGGGCTCCGTAGCCACCTCCCACATGCTCACGTCCTGACAGTCCAACAAGTCCGCCTCTGCCACGTCCTGCAGCGACCGCTCCATGATCTCGCTATACGGAAACGGGCTGACGGGTCGGCCCCACGACTTGGCACGGTTCCGTGAGGGTGGGCCCGCCTGGGTGGGAACTTCGAGGATCTTGTACTTGCCCGTGTATTCGCCCGTGAGGTTGAACTCGTCGTCTTCCGAGTCGCTCAAAACAGCCGGTCCGACGGGGCGCGGGGCGTCGAACGTAGGGAGCGCGTGCTCGTCGGCATCGGGCAAGCTCGGGGCGATGTGCCGTTCAAGGCCAGAGAGCCGTGCCACCAGGGACGGCGCAGGACCGTCGGCGGTCGAGCTCGGGGGAGACGAGGAAAAGGGGGGCGTGAAGCGTGCGCGCAGTGGTGGGCTCCGTGTGGTGCGAGTGCCCGAGAGAAGGAGGGGGTCGTCCGAGGGCGAGGGCGGGCGCACCTTGGAGAGGTCGATCTCGGGTGGTTCGCTCTTGACCTTGGTGGTGCGTGCGAGCCGGGACTTGCGCCGGATGGGTTTGGGCGTCGCGCGGGGCGTCAGGATGACCTCGCACGGTGGTGTCGACTTATATGCAGGCGGTGTGAGCGCGAATGAGCTGCCGGTGCGGGGCTGGAGGGGGCGAAATGGCTGGCGAGGGCAAGCGTTATTGTCAGCGTCGCCATGGGCGTCGTCGCCGTCGTTGGGAGGTGCAGAGGCTCGCCGCATGTCGAGTGTGGTATCAAAAGACAAAAAGTCGAACAATAGCCATCCATCAAATCACGTGACTGATCTATACTATATAATACTAGTTCATATTGCACCCCTCTGGCATCTCCGGAAGCCCGTCTGCACCCATGTTGAACCCTGGAGGAAGCGGACCCATGATCTCCTCGGGCGGCGATCCGTGCGCCTGCAACTGTGTCCGCGTGAGCGTGACCATCACCACCATCGGCCGAGAGACCTACCTCGGTCATAAGCGCGACGATCTTTTCGCGAGAGCCTGGATCGCTGTCGTCGTAAGTTTTGGACTCGAACTCGTCCAGCAATTGCTTGATGCATGCCGTCTGCGCTTCGAAGCGCTTCTTATCTTCCGGCGACATCGTGTCCTTGTGTTTCTCGAGATACTCGGGGAACTGGTATGATCCTTGTCAGACCGCGCGCATGGTAGCAACACCACATACGCGCCTTTTCGTACAGCTCCTTGAGCGGCTCGTACAGCACGTCCTTGCCCATCAGTTGTTTCATCATCCCCTCCAGCACCCCTTCCAGCTGATCCTCGCTCGCATCAGCAGGGATGTCTCCTAATCCCAGATCCCGGAACTGCGACAGCAGCGACTCGAACGAATCCCCACCCGCAGACGGATCGGACGACTTGAGATCCGACTCGCTCTCCTTGAGCTTGTTCATCGTCGAGCGGATGCGCGACTGAAAGTCGCCAGGGTCGGACGGCGCCGACGCGGTCGTGCCCTTGGCGAGTATGGCATCTAACGCTGCGAGTTGTTCGTGCTCCGTGGCATCGTCACTGGACGCCGTGCCCAGGTTTTTGAATAGGGATTCCAGCTCCTTTTCGAGCTCGGCCGAAAAGGCATCCGTCAGGTCGTCGTCGGGTGTTGGCTGTGTCAACGTGGACGCTCCCGCGCCCGAGGATGCGGATGCGGGTGGTTTCGGCGGGGCCGGTCGTGGCGAGAAATCGTCGAGGACATCTGGGCGATGGGGTGAGCGACGATGAGTGAGGAAGGAGGCGAGCACGCACCGTCGAGGTCTTCGAGGTCGTCGTCGTCGTCGACGCGGGGCTTCCGAGGCACAGACATGCTGGTCCACGATCTACCCGCGTATGGGTTACCATATCCGTCCAATCACAAGCTTTCCCGCGTGGCAACATTTTGAGTCAGGACCTTACTCTCAAATGTGAAGCAGGAAAAAAGCAGATCGGATGTTGTAGAGGCCTAGATACACATTAAATAGACCTCTACAGAAAAAAATAAATAGCATCGAAGCAATCTTGAATCAGTAATGAGACCTAAAATATCTTGTACATTTACCACCGTCGTCAACGGGCGAGCCATGTCTAAATGTGGTATGTCTAATTAGCCAAGTCATCTAACCGGTTATCTCCGCTGACACTCATCGCTCCCGCCATCTATTCTGGCCAATATCGTTGTCATGTACATCGTCCTCATCCATCCTGGCTCTATCCACATGGTCGTCACCAACAAGGTTTTTTTCTCTCCCGTGCTTTGAATTTCTGCCAGGTTTTGGAACAGCAGCTTTCCAGCTTCCCTCATTTTGGTTTTTCCTGATCTTGAGCTTCCTGTCATTTCTTTTGATCTTCAGACCTCCGGTGACCAATCATGCCCGTTTTGCAATGGGCACTGTATGCCATGCTATCACTGTTAAAGTTTTTGACAAGTCAGCATATTTGGTCCTGATAACAACTGTAATTGTGTCTCCTCCCTCGCATGTGCTGGCAACATCCATACTGCTTTTTTCACCAATAAAAAATTCCAAAAAGAAAACAAAGAGGCTTATTTATGCATACACATTGACATACTATAGAATTCATTGTGTAAATTACAGTTTAATCATATTTTTTCTAAGAGAAAACGTGAAAGATCAGGTGCATTCAGTGGACCACGTCCCGTACGTGGCCGAAAATAAGGTCGCTGGGTGTCTTTTTTTGGATAGGTCTGCCTCGGGCGGTTCCGTCGTCCTCTTACACTATAGATTTATCCAACTCAATCTGCACAACCCCCGGCTGGGGAGAATGGTCTGTCTGCGCATAATCGAAGCAGATAAATGGCGTGAGTCCAAACTATCTCGATTGCACACAGCCCAACGGAGATCAGGATACGCACATGGATCGACGAGTTTTGCACGCGAGAGGAAAAGATCGGCATGTCGACGGAGAATAATATTACATCATCCAAGCGCGCCCTGAGAAAGCTGCGTGCATTGAGGTTTGCGAGAACGGTGTTGCAGTAAAGGGGACAAAGTGGATAGTAAACCGCTGCATAAATCAGGGTGTTGTTGGATGCAACAATCTATTCGACGGGTGATGTTCGGTATCATACACCATGGACAACAAAATTACTCACGAATATAAATGAGAGCACCGCAAATAGTGCTGTCCAAATGCCCGTGTTGATAGTGAGGATGATTAATTTCTCAAGGGCGAATCGAGACCTGTTTAGGCAAGTATCCTTGACCATTTATTTCACCAAACCAATTAGATGAAACCAACCCCAGCGCATGTTGACGAACTCGAATCAATGAAATCAATAATCCAGCGGAAATTGTGATGTCGGAGGCTGCCGCAACAGCTTGCACTGCAATGAAAATGCCCTATAGAAGTCGCTTGACAATGTATTCTTACAAGTGTCAGTATGCACGCACGGAAGGTGTAGGAGAAACCATTTCTGCGGTGTATGGAAATATTATCCTTTTCCAAGAATTAGTTCCAGACCTGTCTCTCAAACATTTCGACGTACCCGATCGAGAGAAAAGCTAAATGCGAGGCAAATAAATGGGTCGTTGACCAAGTATTACTTGGAGCATATGCCACTTACCGATACCTCCAGCTGTAAACAATGTCGAGTTGAGACCACAGCAAAATAGTGGAATCATAGCTCACCCAGTTGAAACAGGCATATAGGCATCTGTGTAGGAATACAATCCGTAAATCCCATGACTGATCTGGGAGCTATTCTTCTCGACATACCAGAAGCATCCAGTAAATCCATTTTTCATCATGGACTGTCAGAAGGTGTTAGTCGACAAATATCTCTGAATGCGGAAATCCAAAAGAGCGCACATTTCCATATCCGAAAAGTAAAGAAAGTTTGGGAGGTAACCGAGACGAGAGACTATAAGCTCCAATGAATACCATTGGAGACAGGAAATAGGAAGAACCACGCACTGTAAACAAGATCTGCCACTAACAGCGTATGACTATAAAAAATTCCCATACTCACGACAAGTCTTCCAGACACCTACCATAAATTCACTGGGATGGAGTTGAGTTTAGAGTGCAAAGCGTCGCCAAACTCACGGGGTTACACTTTTGACACGAGCGTAGTTACATAAGTTTATAATCTGGTCGTCATACACTAATAAATGCGGGAATTGGAATTGTAGTTCCTCAAGTATACGAAGAGTGCGCTCACCGCCTTTCACTATGAGAATCTCGTGCACTGTGTCTGCGATCCTATTCTGCGTCATCGTGGAATAAAAATGGCTGATTTAAGGGCACTTGCCAGAGCCAGACAACCTACAATGGTTCACTGAGCCCGTTGTGAAGACAAAACAGCTGAATTTAACATACAAGAGCCTTCAGAATAAAACGATCACTTGGGTATCTGTGTACGAATTGATGCACTAGTAAGGAATAATTTTGAGACAATTAGTAGTACGCACTGAATGAAGTATACAAGTCTTCGATGAGGATGTGAGAGATTGTTATAGATTAACGAAGAAACGTAGCTTATGTCTGCAGGCATGTCATTCCCCACAAAGCCACTGACAAGAAGGCTCCAAGCAAATTAGCGCCATCCGTAGGACCGAGCCCAAGCCCACTGAAAGGAGAAGACATGTTGAAGGAGAAAATGGACTCGATGGCGCGTCGTGTCATATAATCAGACTAGATTGGTTACGGCAGTGCGGGTGTACTTTACTACGCGCGCTTTTTTCTGTTACGTATCCGACGGTATGGTCATACCTTGTGGCAGCTAGGCCTGATAAGCGTCGTTGCGATTCAGCGCTTTCCACCATGTGTTATTTGGCGAGTACGTATCGTTGCAAATGCCAAAGTTCAGGAAGATGCTGGTTTGAGTGTACTTGGAAGAACTGCAGTATATTTGGACTCGGGCGTGGCCGTCGCCAAATGAGTCATATCCGATCATCTCGGCGCTGTTCAAATGGCGGCAGTGTTCCTAGCAAAGTCTTCCTCGAATAGGAATAGTTCATGGCCAACGAGAAAGAGCATGTGGAAAACCGAAAAGCTGGAGTACTTAAATTATGTAATTACTTGACAATTGACAATTCCCGATGATCAGAACGAAAGAATTCGATGCTTACTGAAACTTCAGAATAATATTTACCTCGTCTCATATGGTATCACCTGGGAAAGCGTTTGATGGACGCTGCTGGTTTGCATCCGTCACAGTTATGGTATCATAGCAGCGGAGTCACAAAGAACACACGTGGACCATTCCAAGACCTATTTGACCCCAACCCATGTATTTCTTCTTAATACATTTGTTTCCCCTCGTAGGCATGGTTGATAGGGACCGACGAAAGGTATCCATGCAACGCAGGGAATTAACTCAAACGCGACGATAGGGTCGCGTGTCCTGGGGGACCACGATGAGCGGACGATGGTTCTTCACATCCAACAGACTCACCAGACAGATTCTCGGCGTGGTCTTAACAAAGAGTCGTGCTACGGGAATAGAAGACGGTCAGGTTGTGTCCTGGTCCGCGTCTGGAAACTCGGGGGCCCAGCTGCCCAGCTTGCGCCCCTGCCACCAGAGGCCAGGTCTACCACCCGTGGACGAGTTCGATTCCGTCGAAAGACCAGGGACGAAGTTTCGTTCCCAACAGAACGCCAGGGGCTGCACGAGACGAGCAAGTGTTGGGTTTGGACAGACCGTACACATCTCGGAGTCGTCTTCGTTGGACTCGGGCAGGTGAACGAGAAGGAAAGGAACGGCCGATTGGAACGCATGCAGGACCGTCGACTTTGAAAATGGGCTCTCGGAGAGAAGGAGCGCCACGGTGGGATACACGTGAGGGAGCAGGGAAGGAGAGCGTGCTTGGAGATGCCATACGCCCTCCATCTCGCGGACATATTTGGGGCTCAGCTTTTTCTTTTCGGCCTTGCATTGGGCCACGACACGAAGGCGGCGCCGCAAGAGGCCATCCGGATCGGGTATTGAGGCTGGTGGGACGGACGTCGAGGCAAAGGGGAGCCACCACCACCCGAGGAGGTCGACGCCGCCGTCGGCCTTTCCGCCCACACAACTTAGGGCCATCGAGTAGTGGGACTGCAGCAGGCGGAGGGAACGGAGCTCAAACGCGGTGCCACGGTGCACGGCAGAGAGGGTCATGGGAAGTTGTGAAAGTCACGCGGACGTTTCCGGGCTCATTCCTTTCCTTCTCGACATGTCCTAGTCAGTCTCTCTCCTCGCCGACGCCGTTTTGCTGACGAGCTGCAGCGTCATCCTCGGTCGCAGCATCAAAAACGAGTACCTCACGCTCGGCACCCTCTTCACCGTCGGCGCAACGGTGTTTGCCTTGAAGGGCGGGAAGAAGGACGTCGACACCAGCAAGCCCCTTGCAGAGCGTGTCAAGGACGCAGTGCCCATCAAGGCTGATTCCAGGTATGTCGCCCTCGCCTCAGACCCGACGCAGGCTCATGCCCCCACCAGGGAGGAGGAAGAATTGTAAGTACTGCCGCCTGTTCGGTGCAAGTCGCTCCGTGAGACGAGCTCTGACACGTAGGATGGACAGCATCAGGAACTTTGTAGCGGAGGCCGAGAAGGAGAGCGGGGGGTCGTCACATCACTGAGCTGCCCGTCGTACTAGCGTCGCCCGCCAGTTAATATAGACCTTTGGCTGTGAATTTTCTGTGAGCTCGTGTAGTGTCAACAAGCGTCTCCAACCGCAACGGCCACCACCGCGACCACTTCACGTTCGTTACTCTACACTTTCTTTGCTATGGCCGTCCCCACGCCGCTCGCCGCACCAGCGCCTTCTGCAGCGCTTCCTTCTCCACCGACGTCCCCGACATCTCCCAGGACAGCAACAGCCCGCATACGGATCAAGCCCACCACCCGACCCGTGTCGCTCATCCACCTCCAGCCCCCGACAAGCGCCGACAGCCTCGAAGAACCAGCGACCCCCTCCATCCTCTCCGACTCGGACGCGCTCAGCCCCGAAACCAGGTCGATCGCCTTGGCCAAGCGGAGACAGTCCTCCATCGCCTATTACACCCCCTTCTCCCCCTCTCCCTGGGACCAACGCCCGAACAGAACTCCATCTTCCGGCGCGGATGGCTCCCGTGATGGCAAGGAAATAGTGTCCCAGACGTCCAGTCTTATCCTTGGCTCTCGTTCCCCCGAGAGTGACTCCGACGGCATCAGCGCACGGGAGCGAGAACCGTTGACTCTCGTCGAAAGGCAAGTCTATCGTCCTCACTCTAATTTCAGGCTAGTGATAATCGATCATCGAACCTCCCCCGATTAGACACGCAGATCTACTACATTATATCGCTCAGAAAGAACGAAAGTGTCTCGAACTCCGCGACCAGCTTGTGGCACACGAACAGGAGTTGGCAGAACGTGAGCACCCTCCCTTTGCATGATTGCTCTCGAACCGTCTCATCTCTTGACCTGCGCTTCCAGTCAAACAGAAATGGGAGCGCATCGTCAACCCCGGCCACGATGACGCATCAAATGCACTCCTCACCGCCAGCATCGGTGGCGTCGCCTTCGATGGTCTCAAAGAAGGCGTCCGCATGATCGCAGCAGGGTTTAGCGGGGCTATCCAAGACCTCGACAGCGGCACCACCGCCACCAAACCTCCGCTCACCCACCGTGTTAATAACAACAGCAACGCTTCGAGCGTCAGCACGCGGCGCACAGGCAGCGGTCACTTTTCGACGAGCTCCATGTCTTCTGCACACGAAAGTCTTCACGTTGTCTCAGACCGCAAGTACGATGGCGCAGAGGTCGTCGCAATGACGGTCGCGACTGCACCCTCGCTGACCCGCACTGGCAGTCTCAACCACCGAGTGCACAAGCGGACGTCGCGCATCAACATGGGCGAGCCAACGACGCCCACTGGCCCTGTTTCGCCTCCCAGCGGGACCGAACCAGCGCATCTGAACCAAACCATAGGCATGATGCCCTTGCTAGCTCCCAACCCCGTACCACCCAAGACCTCAGCGAGACTCCTGAGCGCAGAACCCGTGTCGTCTTGGATGGACAACGTCGGCAAGAAGCTAAGCGAGCTACAAAAGAGTCAGACGTACGTGCCCCTTGGTTCTGTCCTTGCCCATGCCTCACCTTGTCGCGCAGGTTCACCAAGAGCCAAAAGCGCGCGTCGACTCTTTTTGCAGGCGTCTCTAGCACGATTCATTTTGCGCTTTCGCCTGGGCCGACTGCAACGACACCTGCCCCGTACCCGTCATCGACACCGGTCAAGGCACAGCAGATGGTTCCGCCGCAACGCGATATCCGCTCTAGCTCCTCGGATCCGCCGCACAAAACGGGGCAGAATTGGGATTGGCTCGAAGACGACGAGACGCGCGCTGAACCGAGGCAGAGGTCTAGTGCGAGCGATGGGCGTGGACAGACGGCGTCTTCGGTTGAGGACGAGGAGTGGAATTGGTAGGGCATGCTGGCATGCCTGTATATATGGATTATTGTGTGTACGTTTCTCTGATCCACTCCTGTTTCTCAATTCTCATTCCGTCACGAAGGTATTTATTATCGATGGGTAGCGGGCGAATTTATCGGGAGGGCGAGGTGAAATGAAGGTACAAGTTAATTGCAAGGGTGCAGCACGGTTGTATCAATTCGACAGGAAATGCAAGTGGGTACGCTCTAGGCACAAGATTCACGACGATGTACATGCGGATATGCTCGAGATAGTCAAGTCCTTGACTGTCATATGTATGTCTGGCAACGATATGCTTCATGCGGTCACTGTCATGTATAAATGGCTCGAAGAGTGTGGTGGTTTTTCATGAGATCTTCCCTGTAACCATGACAAGTTCAGCCATCACCTAGCATTTGCGACCGTGGCGTGTATCTGTTCTTAGTTTGTCCATTCGATGATCGATCGATTCCGAAGACGGTTGTAAATATATAACTTCTTCATAAGGTTCTCGTATCCTACATTGTGTACCAGTGGATCATTTTTTCGCATAGGTTATACCATTCGATAGTTACCATTAAATTCAGGTCATTTTTTTCGTTGCAAATACCCAATTGGTTGTTAACTATAGTCACTAAGTTTGTTGGGCTGTAGAGTGGAAGATTCAATTCTGCAAAATAGTATGGTGGTCTCAGTGGTAGCCGACGGTTAGGGCCAGTCTGGGACTAGTCAGGACCTGTCAGGCCCACTAACCAAATCATTGAAAGCGGCTTTCTGATGCCGAGAACTGATGGTTTAAATAAGTAACAGCCTCGAGATCACGGATGACCAACACTATGAGAAACTGAGTTCAGCGCCATGAGGCTGAAAATCTTGTCAGGTCTCTTCACTTATCTGAGAGTAACAGTATTGATAGAGTCATTGATTACAGCTGAATTGATTTCTCACAGTGAGAGGAAGTAGTCAGTACTTCAGTGCTCACGTAAGATGGAAAACCTTAGTCTTTCATCAAACAATAATCCGTGTTTTCACGATTGTATGAGACTTTACTATATATACCGTACTTAGTGCAATCGATGGTGTGCTGGGGTGGGATAAGTATGTGTTTGTTCCCAGCTAAATAGAGACCAAGACTTCATCCCACTTGGCCGTCGCCGAACATTGCTACATCAACTTCCATGGCTTCTGAATCACAAAACGCTCTTCAATTTTTTTGGATGCGCAATTATATATCAAGTATGATGGCTTCAGCTTCAACTGTAAGCTAACAATCCAGACAAACACAGTTTCGACTATCACCCTGGTTGGATATGACTTTTGTGAGACCCATACTTTTCAGACCACAACGACCATTTAATAAAATTACACAGTGCTCACTTGGCCGAAAGAAGTATGCTTGCCTCATTAAAGTTCTTTAGATTACCTAACAATAATTCAAGGTAGAATATGTTTGGGTATGGGTGTAATATTATCATGAAGGACATATTCTTGAGAACACAGTAGCTCAGACCCTGGACCTGGGTTTCAGTAACATTCCTAGTGGTGCGTATGATAACTTATCCGACATTTTCTCGAGCTCAAATGGACAATTACATAGATACGCTATGTTGGTCTTTCGTCTTTGATGTGAGGTCGCAGTGATTTTCATGATTTGGCTAACAGTCGTTCTGTTCTGAAGCCTTTTAGGTACGTTCTCATGAATCTAAATGAAAACAAGCTCACCAGATTACTTTGTTGTAGCTTGTGTAACCCTTGTTTCCAGCTCACAGAGAGTCAGTCACCTTTCTTGATTCGTACAATTATATTTTCAACATACTGCCGTAGATGTGTGTATCCGAACTCAGAGCAAGTGATACTCATTAAAAATATCGTCGCAGTTGTAAGCGCCGGTTGACTTCCACAGTACCGTTATGACACATGAATTTCGGAAGGCGCAATAGTGTTTTTGACATCAGGTTTGGTTTCTAAAACATTTACTTTTGCTGCCGACTGTGAGTAAGTGATTTCTTTGATTTTATTTTTGACATTTACATTTGGGTTCTTTCAAATTACAGTGATTATGATCATACGGGTCTATGGGATGTGGTATCGATCCAAGGCTGTCCTCTACATCCTCCTGTTTCTTTACCTGATGCAGATTGCTACATCTGTAGTCATCTCGGTGAAATATGTCAACTTTGATAATATCCTGGCAGGTGTGTCTGATTCTCAACATCACACGCTCTTTTTCCTATGACATTGCCATTCCAGGCAGTACAGTGGCTTCAATAGTACGTTCTTCATATTGCAACGTCGTACTCTTCAGTCCACCTTCCCGGGTTTCTGGGTTGTATGCATGGGGCTCGCGGTTGCTTTTGAGTGCAACACTGTTCGTTCTCGCTATTATGAAAACAGTGTCTGAAGCTGTCACCATGTACAAAGCAACGAAACAGTGGCAACTTAACCGATACCTACGAATGCTCGCAAGGGACGGTATCATTTATTTCGTCATGTATGTTTTCTCTCTTTCTTTTTTATCCTGTGTAAGTCATCGCATCCATAATCTAATATTACAGTGACGTGACCTACAATACGGTTGCCTGGATAATGTTGAAAGATGGCCCCGATAACATATCACTGGCTCTATTCTTCTCAAATGATGTCTCGTTTGCCGTCATGGTCATGATGACGCCTCGGTTTTTCATTTCCATACGAGAGTTGCACAACCACGACACTCATCGCTGCCAGGGAATCGATACCGAGTTCCAGGTGACATTGCGGCGCAGCGTCGTCGACACTGTTTCTGGGATTAGATTCGTGGATCTCTTTGGGCAAGATCAGTCCTTGGATAACCTGGACGAGGATAGAACCTTGGAAGGTGTCCGAAGCGAGACATCCAACTTGTCAAGAGGAATGTTGCTCTGTGAGCAGGGCGATACGACGGAGACATTCCGGGAGGATTTGGGAAGTTGTCTTGAGGGCGGCGATCAGGTGTAAACTTAGGTTCAATTCTGGTGGTGAAGAGTAGGAGTGTGTACACGGAAGCGATCGGTCCGATTTTTTTCATTTGATCTGGATGATGTCTGGTCTGCCAGAATTTCTAGAGGGCATAACTTCAATGAGAGTGCCTGGAGTGCAACTACTTATTTCTATTTCAACTTGATACACAGTTTGTCTGATGAAAATTTCGCTCTGGTCATTGATGAGGTGCAAAAATATGTGAAGCAGATAGCTCCACCAGTGCCTGTCACGATCAATGGCCACAAGAAAAGTGATGGCAAACTTCATTCATTTTGTTAAAGGTATGTGTACCAGTTTTTAACTATAAATTCCACTAACAATGCACATGGAATTTGCACCCAGTAGTAGCATGGAATTAGACTCAGATTGTGGATTGAACATGGCAGCGTGGCTGGGTGTGCTCTCGAACCTAATTTCTGTCAATTTTCAGTACTTCGACTAGCCTAATTTTGGAATACACATGTTCTATTGTTTCTTGAAAAGTATAAGCAGCATGCTAAGTCGTATAAGCTGCATAAGCTGCAATACCCTACAAGACATATTTGCTGGTCATGTCTAATGGGCTAAAATGGCTAAATGGCTTGTTGTGCTTGGTACATAGAATAAGTCAGATTAGTCAAAATTAGCTGGAATTAGACATTTGTAAAGTTACTGATGTGGACCAACTTTCCTCAGGCATGGAATAGTAGCCTGCTGTATTAGTCTAGACACTCTAATATATGCATAGATAGTTGAAACCAGGAGACACTATAAAGCACTTACTAGATTAGCTTGAGGTTTTAGTAACAAAAGTTGTCCCTATCATTTCCAAATATTTCTGCCCTAGGATGGAAAAAAAAATAATCCATATCTAAGTTTATGACAGGTAGGTCTCTAGCCATAGTTGGCAAATGCATCAAAACAAGCCACTGAGAGATGGTATTGGTAGAAAGCAATTCAAAAACTCTTGGATGATAATAATGATCACCTCTGGCATCAGGTTGTTCTTCTATGTATGTCATCTATGATCTCTTGACAGCTGTAAAAATAATCCCAACATCCTTGCAGACTTCTAACCATGGATATTTTCCAGACCAAACCTGCAGCAATAAAGTTAGAATGGGGGTATAAAGAATACATTCCTACAGGGGCCCTTATACATACAAAAGAATATACATCATGATGGAAATGTTCAATCTGCTCCATATTGCAGTAACTGAGGTAGGACTATTAGCATCTTCATTACCAACCTGTAAGAGGTGCTTTGTAAATGCAGCAAGAGAGAAATGATGATTTGTGTTACACTTGCTTCCGGGCGGGATGCAAGCGTAGCCTTGGATGAACCGAGCTCTGCTAGGGTGACTGGATAATTAGCCCCTGTGGAAAGGACTTCGATGTATGATCGCGGAGACGGCGATGTCAAGGATTGGCACGAGTAAGCGTCCACTCAACAGTAGGACGATGACTGGATGCCCGAGGGTCACGACGGAAGAGAACGTCGCGGAGCAAAGCAGACACTTGGTATTGACCAAGGAGAACTAAACTAAAGTACAGTGGGTACTACGCGCAACGTAAATAGATATCAGCGAAGTACACGGACCAGGAGGAGAAATGGAAATAGCAGCGACGACTGGGCTATCGAATGAGTAAGTGCGCAGTCGTAGAGTAATACAAATGACAAAGATGGAGGGAATCTGCGACGGCAGATACGATGCCGAAATAGTCCGATAGGGGCATCGCGAAAGAAAAAGAGTAGTCCGTAGTGAATCGTATAGAAATCGTAACAATTTGGACTGTAGTGTTGGTCCATGCTACATGAGGCAACCATGGTAGTTTTCTGGTAACAAGATGCACTATTATCCAACCTGTTTGTATTGCCCATTAAAATTGTGGTGGGATACCAGCAGGTTTTGCACATTTCCCATGCTGAAAACACCAAGTTAGTGGACATGAGAAGACACCTAGCTTCATGCTAGTGCTAGCCCTGTGAGGAGAGTAGTATGGCCCAGAAGCCACTGATGCCTGAGTTGTTTGGGAGTTGTGAAGCAGATTTTTGTCAGAATCAGATTTAATGATCAATATAAGATTCTCTTCAAGTGATATTGTGTGCTCCATGAACAGGTGATAGGCAAAGTGGTCATGACCATGCAACTCTGATAGTCACTTGACCAGGGTTGTTCACCACATATACCTGCCAACACTGTACCCTTTGTGGATAAGGGTCCACACCAACCAGTGCAACCCACAGGTTTGACTGAACCTACTATCATTGACCATACCTGTTATAGTAGTTTTAATGCAGCACAAAGGATATTAATGTACACTGCATTACTTGACAAGAATAGACTCGTTGAAATCATCCCACTAGCATTTCCTCACTTTTATAGTATTGGTGGTGTTCTCTAAACTAATAAGATCATGACAACCTCATAAAGGCAAGAAACTTTCAAATGGACTGACCAGACAACAGGCTTCATGTAAAGTGAAGTACTTAGCACTCTTGCAAAAAAACATGCTCAACAGCAGTTGAAGTCACTGTATAAAATACAATATCAAATATAACTGATGAGGGGGACAATGCCACTCATCTGCTATACTAAGGTAGTCAAAAGCCATGCAGTAAAGAATCAGATAATAAGTTTTGTTTTCCTATCACTACTTCAGTGGGTCACTCACATGTTCATTTGATAATTTGAGATTGTCTTTAAGCTCATCATTTGAAAACAATTGGATAAGTGAGATATTGCTGAAATCTCCTGTCTGGCTTGTTACATGCTGACAAGGCAGTCAATCAGTTGATAATATGGATTTGTAAGCATAAAAAATATTGCTTACTATTCTGCCCACCATCATGTGAGCTTGAGGGCTGTTCCCCAGGTCTGAACTTAGAGCTAGAGAGAATTGGGTTTTTGTACTGAGTCAATCTTTGAGGCCGCTGAAATCATTGTGGAGTCAGTTTTTGTTATGGAGGTGTTAGAAGAAAGGCATGAGTGAGCAGACTTACTATAGTGGATGTGACAGCAGCTGAATAAGAGAAATTATCAGTGGTCATTTTGAAAGATATTGGTCATACAGCATGTACATCCATATTTGCCATCTTGAGGCAAATCAACTATAGAAGCTGGCCTAATTTAACATAATTCTCCAATGAACAATCACATTGGATCCTATCTAGTACAGCCAGTACTGTATCCATACAGGCCTGTATACTGCATGCTGCAGTGTTGCACAGGTTGGTCCATGTCAACACCATGCCGATAGTACCTATGAACATCCCTGCACTTAACACACCTTCAAGGATTTCCAAGATGTCACAGATGGATTACAATGCTTTGTACACTTACAAGACATCCAAATTCATCCAAATTCAAGTATCCATGTTGAGTTGACAATCATCAAAAGTGAGTCAATGACTTCCACAGGCACTGTTTCATCTTCCAAATGGATGCATTTGAACCAAAGCATAGGCATGATGCCCTTGCTAGCTTCCAATCCCATTCAGCAGACCTTGCCCATGCCTCACCTTGCTATGCATGTTTATCAAGAGCCAGCAGCATGCATTGACTCTTTGCTGGCATTTCTAGCATGATACATTTTGCACTTTCATCAGGGCTAATTGCTGTTACGCTTCGACCGGGTAGGTAGGAGTGCAGCCCTTGTGAGGCAAGAACCAAGTACTAGATAACCCTAGGGTTGAGGGTTCGGAGATGTTCGAGATAGCGTCCACTCAATAGTAGGACGAGGACTAGTTGACTAGGAGACCAGACAAAAGAGAGCACCTGGGAGCTAGCACAAAGAGGAGATGTATTCGGGAGAATACAAGGGAGAACTAAGCTAAAGTACATGGAACCCGTTGAGGGGTTTATATACGTGAAGAAGAACTCGAGGGCAGGCTCGTAGAGTACAAAAGGAGATGTAAATAGTAAGCGTGTATGAATAATGCTGACTGAAGTATCAGTCAGCAAGGAGTAATGAGTAAAAGGAGATGAGTAAGTATGGAGGAACCGGAGTACCGGTACAATAGTTGTGAGAAGATGCGAGTGACTATTGTGAAAGGAAGATAAGTCCGAATAAGGGCATGACAAAAGAAAGAACAGAGAACTAGGGATAAATCGTAACAATTGCAATAATACTGGTCAAGGCACATCAGATGGTTCTGCTGACATATTAGCAATGTGATATCTCCTCAATGATCAATTGATTCCAAAGATGGTTGTGAATATATAACTTCTTTATGAGGTACTTGTATCCTACATTGTGCACCAGTGGATCATTTTTACATCAGTAACTTTACAAATATCTAATTTGGCTAATTTCAACTAATTTGACTTATTCTATGTACTAAATGCACTAAGGTTGTCACCATGAGCTATATTAGCTGAATTAGCTGATATTAGCCAAAAATTAGCTGACATTAGATGCATGTAAAGTTATTGATATATGTCCAGGTAATCCCACAATTAGGGTATTTTGATTATTACTATTAAATTCAAGTTATTTTTTTTTCATTGCAAATACACAATTGGATGTTAACTATAGCAACTGAGCTTTGTTACACTTTGCCCGGATAGGGTGGAGTACAGCCTTTAGGAGACTTGACCTTCAGGGCAAGGCAAGTTCAGGAATGACTGGATATCCTATCAGCACACTTTGCATGAATAGGATCAAGGTGAAAGAGTGAAGTCCAATGAAGGACTCATCAAGGATGCATGCTATACAGCTATGCCAAGGTGCCAGAGATACAAGAGGACTTGGTGATGACCTCAGGGAGCTGGAGCAGAGGCTGAAGATCAAGCCTATGATTAAGGGAGACTAAAGCTAGGATACAT
>JBBPKM010000248.1:0-17664 GCA_038089255.1 Austroboletus rostrupii
AGGCCTGGAGGATGCCAGGAGCATACAGGGGTGGAGGGATCTCTGGTAGAATGAGCAGGAGATGGCTGATCTAGGAAAAAGTGTAGTGGGGCTACCAAAGCAGGAACAAGTTGTAACAGAAGTCTTCAAGGGTCCCAAGGCAGAGCTCGGTTGGTTTCACTGTGGCGGCTGGTGCATTAGACATTTGGGCAGTGAGTGCTGTGATATTTGGTATGTTAGGGAGCAGGAAGAATATTCTTCCAGTTTGCAGTTGCAGTGTAGGACTTGGCGGGGTTGGTATGCATGGTATGACAAGAGACCTCTCAAGCTGTTCTATGAGATTACAGGTCTCTGGATTTTCTTCAGCTATGGGTTCATCTGGATCAATGGGTACTTCTCCAGAGGAGTTGGTTGCAGTAGAGGGTGCAGGGGATGCCTGCCGATTTTGCCAGTTAGAGAATCTGTTTGAAGAAATGGTGGACGACCTAGATAATACTAGCCATAATCGTAGAGTTTAGTTCTTTTATTATGCTTTGACCAGGTAGGTAGGAGTGTAGCCTTGGATGAACCAATCCTTTGTTTGATAAGGGTTGAGCAACAGATGGTCACCGGTAAGGTACACAAGGTAGCGTCCACTCAAAAGTAGGATGAAGACTTGGTGCTCAATAATGGATCAGAAGAGAACGACTTGGAGCAAGTGTACTTGGTATTTGACCAAGAAGAACTAAACTAAAGTACATCTGCTACATACAAAGAGTTTATATAAGTACAGATCATAGCACGGGCCATGAGTGAGAAAGGAAAACATAGGAAGAACCAGGTAATCAGATGACTGATGGCCAGCCAATGAGTAACAAAATATACATGATGGGGGAAACTCACAATGGTGAGTATGGTAGTGATGTAGTCTAATATACTATCATAGGGAGAAAACTGATAAGTTCACAATTGGGCATAGCAATAAAGAGAAGAAAAAAGAAATCATAATAGACATTGCATTGTCCATCAAAGAGCTCACCCACAACATCACTCTGGCTATCAATGATCTATCTTATGCCGTGGAAATCTTGAACATGCATCATAAGCTGACAAGTGTCCAAAAGGTTGATATCGGTAACTATCTTGCACTCTCTGAAAATAAGAACCAGGTGATTCTTTTTTGCAGATTAGACGAGGAGGGGAGAAAGGTTTGGCTATCATGCAGGTTGGCGAAGATCTCTCACCAGGTGGACAATTCAGCAGACATCATTGGTTAGTTACAAGTATCATGTAGTTTCTTTTCCTTTGCTAGCAAAAATACATGCTTTTTGTATGAATTACTATAGTTCACGATGAGCTAGCTCGGCCAGGTAATCATCCCACATTTCTTGGGCAATTCTATCATGGCGATCATTGGCACAGCACCATTCTGCTGCATTAGATACCCCATCACCAAGGGCACTAGGATTGCCATCCTCATTGTATCCTTTTATGAGATTAATGTCAAAGAGTGAATCTGGATTGTATCTATGTATGAAATTGTGAAGCACATATAGTGCAATTGGTAGGCAAGCTTGAGTATGCATATTATACTCGAGTGGTGTTTGCAGGCAACAGAACTGGCATTTCAAAATGCCAAATATGCACTTAATGATATTTCAAAGTGCAATATGTCATAAGTTGAAGAGTTCTTCCCAGTTTTGAGACCTTTCCAACTCTTGGATCATTGTGAGTGCAATATATATCAACTAGCAGACTCATCTTGCTTTTGCTTGTTGCCATTCTTTCAGGTGGTAGTGAATACCACGGTAAGGCACAAGAAGAATATCCAACATCCCAAATCCTATATCTGCAAGCAAGTACTTTCCACATGGCACCCACAAGTTGTCTGTACAGGCCTCATGCCATAACTTTGCATCCACCGATGAGCCATCACCTCCAGTACAAGCATAGATAAAAAAAAATCAAAGTTGCAGACAAAAAGGCAATTCTGTGACAAAAAGCCCTTCCAGTTGCACATTGTTTGATGGTCTTTTGTGGATGTGAAAATGCATATATGAGTCCTATCAACTGTGCCAATATAGTCTTGAAAGAAATGAAAGTGAGCATCTGTGGAGATTGCTGGAGGGGTGGGGCTATCTGATTTTGGGAATTGGACCTAAGAGGTATAAAACAGCATATCTGCAAAAAAATCAAGCATTTGTTTGAAATATCTAGCACATGATCAGAGAGCTAAATAGATTATTAATAAGACTGACTGACCTGTTAACTGTGCACAGTGAATGTTGAAACCTTTCTGCCACATGTCTTGATGAGAGGCCAGTGACACAAGTATATAGGAATATCCCAAGCTGCTCCTTGACAGACACTCCTTTACAAGAGTGGGTGATACCTTGCCACATCAGTACCCGAACCAATAAGTTGAATACCTCATGGTTGACACCAAGACAGGTCTGAATCCTGTCAGGATGCCCATTGAGAAGTTCAAGGATCCACACTTCACCAATGAGAATTGAAGTGTGATATGGGATTGGTTCAGCAGCAGGTGCAAGATACAGCAAGTTGTAAAAGTACATGATCTGTGAGACAAGAATTGAAAGTAGACAGATCAGGCAGCAGTGATGTTCTAGATTTCGGGATCTTTGGGCTTAAGTAGGTCGATGATGCCGTGCCCAGGCAATCCTGAGTAATCCTGAGTGGCAGTGTGAGTCACGTTGATGGTCTCACATGATCGACACGTGACACCGAACTCGAATTTTGATTTGTGTTTTCGCTATGTGTACACGACCTTATGAAAATGTTGTCCTTTTCCTCAATTGGAAGGTTCCAACTCAAAGGTAGACACTTCCTTCACGACTTCGAGGGCAACTTATCGAGTTTCAACTCGGCTCTCCATGGCGTTCACGATGGGAACGCAACTTCCTTGTTCGGGTCACAACCGTAACACAGCAGATGTACAGACAAGTGAAGCAGCATAAAAAAAGGCCAAAAATATTACCGTCGACCTGCAATCACCACGGGAAGGGAGTAAAATCAATGTCGAGATGCAAACAAAGCAAGTCGTCGTCGTCAACTGTGTAGCCTTGCACTTCGACAGCGAACTTGGCTGATACAGAGTGAATAGAGAACAGTATGTAACACTCTGTAAGCGTACCTTTAGGAATTTCTTTTGGTAGCGCAACCGTATGCGAAACTTCATAATCGCCCTTGTCAACCGGACATTGAAGACTTGCGTTGGCTTTACGACTAACAAATGTCGTCAAGACGATGACTGTATCTGTGCGAAGAGAAGCTTACGCTTCCTCGCAGATGTCAAACTCTTTGCTCAACAGCTTGATGATACCAAGTTTTACGACAACGTTTGCATATGCACCTTCCTGCGGATGCACTCAGACTGAGTCGAACAGAGGAAGTGGAAAGACCAACCTCGATAACGTCGTAGGCAGTGCCGTTGACGGTGACTGTGAGCTCATGGCCCGGATTGGGTGGGTCAGGGGACAATGTGATGGACTTTATGTTAACACGATCTTTCTCTGAGCCTGCCTAGCCATCAACAACTTGTTCGAGTTTAGTAAGGTGCATCCCGACCGCAATTTGTGTAGGACCAATTTGGTTTGAGGTGAACAGTGGTGTCGCTGAGGACCTGTTGCTCCGGAATGTATCCCGCGAGTGCAGTACCCGCGAAGACGGCGAGCACAGACCACAAGGAAAGACGGACCATGTTTGAGACCGAGCTGGGAGCAGCGAAAAGTCAGATTGGGCCTATTGAGGTATAAACCGTGTGGAATAGTTTCCCGATTTGTTCAAGTCATACTTGACCTCCTCCTAGACTGCGGACGGCGTTCGCTTCTTCACCTGACCACCATGAAGCCCCGAGAGTACTGCTGTTGTGCAATCCCTCTCGTCAACGCCGGCATATATGCCACACTCACCGAGCAGTTAGTCCTTGCCATCATTGCTGGAACCCTCTCGATCGCTACTCCATCCAGTACGCTCTTTCATATTCTCTTGACCCGCATCTCATTGTCACTGGCCAAGTCGTCGGTGCTGCAACCCCTTCCTTTGCTCCTTATCTTTTTGCAGTTGTCTGCTATGTAGCAGCTGCAATCCAGACTCTGGGCTTCCTGGGAGTCGCACAAGTAGGTGGTAAACCCTGTTGTCATATGCCTCCTGTCTGACAGACACAGGAAAAAGCAATCTTGTATCGCAGATATGTTGCTCTCCACTTGGGTGCATCTGTCGCCTTGTTTGCCATTGCTGCTGCCTGGGTCATCATATCTGCTACTCGACATTCCACCGCCAAATCAAACTGCGAGTCTACTTTCTTTCCATCTAGCACGTCGTCTGAGAGCTCGACTGTCTGTGATATATTTACGTGGGTCGACATCGGTCTAATGGCTGGCTTATGGGTCTTCTTTGCCCTCGTCCAAGTGAGCCGAGACACTGCATTCCGATGTACATGTTCTCATCGCAACCTCCAGACCTATCTCTTTGTTGTGGTGTCATCATATGGCACTACTCAGCGACAGGATCATGCGAAATACGAAGCACTCGGCGATTCAACGAGGGCGCTGGCGGATGACATCCCTATGGCAGATCGCAGTGATCCCTGGGACTCGAGAGCATCTTACGAAAACGGGGGTGGACATGCGCGGCAAGAAAGCGTGACACAGAAGCCAGAGTACGGTGCCTACTCGGCACGGTACGACGATAATGAGTATGCTGGCCGGCCCCGTGCTGCCGGCCATTGATCAGGATGCCAATTATATCAGATACGAGCACGGACCCTTGTCGGGGGGCTTGTCCCTATTCATTACCTTGTCGAGCTGATAGAAGTTTGCCATGTCATACTATGGACGAATTTGTCTATTTCTGCTTTGCTTGTTCGGATTCCCGACATGGATGACCCCGCAATCCTCCCATGGGCCTATGTTTAGCGTGAGACAGACGCTGGGTACAGAGCCAGCGCTGGCAGGGAGCAAAGTGAAGGTGGTACCGCAGTCTAGGAGTGAAACTTGGGGAAGGGGAGGAGTCCCGCCCGCGTTAGGAGCGCAACAGTCGCCAACGTGGCTTGCCTGAAACTCGTCCTGCTCCCCCACGCAAGGCCAACAAAACCAGCCGCGTAGGGGCAGGCTTCCTTTCCTCCTATCTCCACTCAAAATACACACGCAGCGTCTGCGACGCCCCCAATGCCTGCCCCAACCCATTCCTCGTATGAGGTCTGCCTCGACTTCACAAACGACACCCACGACTGCGCAACAATTCAGCTCCTTCGCGACTACGGAAGGTCCACAAGCGCGATCGTCCTCCTCCACCCGGGCGAAAGCCTCACTCTCGTCCTCGACGCCGGCTCGGTCTACAAATATGCCCTCAAGTCACGCACAAAGGTCGTCAACGTGAGGTTCGTCGTCCGCTTCCACCACCCTGTCCTTCTTTGACCCCGTCCCAGTGCACGCAGCTGGAGAGACATACGATGCGACATATCACTCCTCTTCTCCGGCGGTTCTTTGGCCCGCACACCGCAGCGCTCGTCCCCACCCCCACTGTCTAACGGGGTCACCGTCGATCGCGTCTGGCGCGACTATCGCTTCAACGTTTGGAATGACTCTGTATGTCGCCCTACTTGCACGCCTTTCGCACACCTCACCATCTACAGTGAGCTCACGCACAAGATGATACCCTCTCAAGACGCAAGCCGTCATATTATACTATCGTCAGCGACAGGACGCAGGTCATTCTGCCGCCGGATAATCAGTCGCACGCGCGTAATACTTAACCTAAACTTATTCCTCATCTTCCCCGTCTACGGATGATGTCCAATCATTCAAAGAGGGGGCGAAAGACCTGCCACATTCTTGGTCGTGTAACAGTATTGGTTACTTGGTATCAAATCCACAACGGTCTGCGATGAGTCCACGTCGTCACATGCATTTCTCTTGTCCTTCTTATTTGGTCACTCCTTGTTGTTACCATCCAGACAGCTTCACAACGATGTTCTTGTTCTCTTCTCGTGCGAAATCGAGCGACGGGCTGAACAATAAGACGAGCCCAACGTGAAACATTCCGAATCAAGGTGTTATGTAATGAATATCACAGCTCACGCAAGCCGCAAGTTCTCTACCGTATACGCCGAAGGTTGCGGCACGTTCTTGTTTCTACGACGTAACCGGCTCTGTGGGAGCCAGCCCGTTCGTGTGAGTGCGCCCTTGGCTAGCTGCCCAGCAGGCCGCACTTCTCCAGGAACCGCCAACCCTGCATGTAGAGTCGTCCGGGGGAATGTCGCTTTATAGGGCGCCTTGGCGTGTTCTGCCCTCGAACTCTCGCTCACTTGCGCCCTACTTTGTAGTATCGGCCTAGCCAAAAGCGAATTCTGTAGATATTGAGCACTACAACCTTCCCAATATCCAACACGCTTACAATGTGTGCAGCTGCTTTCTGGGTAATCTCAGCAAAAGCATCGCGCCCACGGTATCTCAGCACCTTCTGGAGGTTCCTTCGCGTCACGGAGCGCAATTGCCCCTTGTCGGATGTCTTTAGCTGGAGCTCGTTCGAGACAGAAGCCTCCACATTAGTAACACCCTTATTGAGCACACCTCTGGGCGTGTTCCACCGCAACTTTTCTGCGAGCAACTCCCGTCCAACAGCTCGGGCAGTCATTTCAAATTTGAAGTCCCTTGTGTTGTCGACCAATTCCAAGAGGGCCATAGGTGCATTGTCTCCTGCCCGATTATCAATCTGGGTAATACGCGTGTAACCGCCCGGGCGTTCCTTGTATCTTTGCGCGAATGTAGAAAAAAGTTTTGGCAAGACCTCGGGCTTAAGAAGGAAGCCTTGGGCACGCCGATACGAGGTTTCCGTTCCCCTTTTCCCCAGTGTGATGATCTATTATTGGGATTAGACAGGATGCGTAGCAAAAATAAGATCCCATACCTTCTCTGCGAGTCTAGCGGTGTCCTTGGCCTTTGGGAGAGTCGTTCGAATTTGCTCGTGTTGAAACAACGAGCTGACAAGGTTCCTAAGTGCGGATGAAAACCCGAAACACAAGGCGGCAAATTCCACCACGTACCGAAGCATCAAATTGCGATGCGAGGACGTCCTCGAGAACTTGCGAAACGCGACGCCATGCTTCATTATTTCGCAGAGCAGACCAAGACAGCGATGAAAAAGCGTAGGTACCCTTCTCACGTGATTGCAACCAAGAATGGTAGCTTAGTTCATCATTTCGGTTAAATCCGGACAACATAGCGCCTACTACGTCTTGCATCCGCGTTCACATCGAAAATGTCTTTCGCTCGCATAACTCTGCGCAGTCTGTCTCGTTCCCGCCCCACATTTGCTGTTTCCAAGCAATCTGCTTACAGACTCCACCGGGCCAACTTTTCTACTGCTCAAGGATTGTCCAAGGAGACTATTCAAAGTAGAATTTTCGACGTACTGAAGGGTTTTGAGAAAGTAGACCCCTCGAAGGTAGTCGCTCAGACTTTTGCATTTTTCTCCCATTTTTCATTTCCCATAGATTTCGGCTTCGGCTTCCTTTGTGGAAGACCTCTCTCTGGACAGTCTGGACGCTGTCGAAGTCGTCATGGCCGTAGAAGAGGTTCGCGCGGTCACTTTTTCCACTGACGTTTCTTCATCTTTCATTTTATAGGAGTTTTCCATTGAGATTCCTGACGCAGAAGCTGACGAAATAAAGACGGTTCAACACGGTAGCTTGCTTCTACCAGTTGGCCGGTTATCCTGCTCATTCATATTTCTTTTCAGCCATCGACTACATTGCAAAAACACCAGAAGGTTTGCACTTTTTTCTTCTTCTGTACTATGCATTTGCTAACTCTCTGTCAGCTCATTGAAAACATAGACGATAATCTCTCACTTGTTACTTAGTACATGGCATCAAGCAATCGTTTAGCTTTTACCTGGGCCGAGCGTGTATGATCAGAGTCTTGGCTTATCGTTGAATGAGTTACTAGGTTTGATCATTTTCAAATTTCGACAAGACGATTGCGTTCGGAATTTGGAGTTCTCAATATACATTGCTGTGCAGCCTTCAGACTGTGTCATGATCAAACACTTCCTAATGTACGTGAGAGTTTACAACCATCGTTTAGGTATCACCAATTCGGTGTCAGGACGCGTATTGAGCAAGGAGCAGGTCACCGTGGGGGTACCGTCATTAGAGATTCAGACGGTATCTTGTGCCTTGGAAAGTTTCAGGCGGGTCAACGGAGACTGCTGAGTAACAAATAACAAAAAAGGGAGAGAAGTGCACGTGAATAGAGACCACGATGAGCTCGCGCCATCTTCACTTGACCTATCTGACAGTTCGAGCTCGTGGAGAACCCGTCCTACTTCTTCTTGTTGACTCTGGCACCCCATTCACTTTGAAGGAAATTTCACCGGAAACGTGGGGCCGATTGAGAACGTCACGCAAAATCACCCGTGATGAATACCCTTATTCTGCCATGCCGGTTCTACGGGTCAAAGATACTTCTGCGGCAGGAGGAAATGACTTTGTATTGGCAGAGACATCTGCTATCTTGTCATTCCTGGAGGAATTCTTGGCACCCCAAGGAACGCAGGTGGGCGATGTAAATATTGCACTTAGGCAGATCAAAGGCTAAACGTGTTCTCAGCTTCTTAAAGATGCATCTCTCGAGGTTAGGGCGAGTACGCAAATGATCAAGGAAGCGTCACTATTTTTCCTCGATCGAGTTTGGCAAGCATCCATCGATAAGGTAGTGCATTGCCTATGAGAAAGCCCTGCATTTACATGCGTCAATCAGGGCTGGCTTTCATCGCCCAAGCGTGAAAAGCTCTGGCGGGGGCTAGTGACAAGGTATCTGCGAAGCACCGAAGGAGCGTTATCGGACTTGAACAAGAAGATGCACGTCATTCCTGATGGTGCTGCACCACTCAAGGGCTACACGGTCGCCCTCGTCACAGCGATCAACTTCATTACAGACCTCTTCCCGTTTGCAAAGGTGGAGCTGGGGGATGGAGGCCAGTACGAGCTGTGTGGCAAGGTGTGGGCAGCGGTTCGGGGGCGTAAGAGGATAGCGGAGTACTGGGAGGAGAACAACGTGCAAGGAAAGGCCTGGACGATAACTGACTATGGGACGGCGGCGTGGATCGCACGAGAGGCGGCGTCGAGCAGACTGTAGCAGTATGTAACATTACGATCTAATCGGCTGTCCCGGGAGTTGCCGAGATCGACTGCATAGTTTTTGTCATGGTGGCTGTCTGTTCCCCGTTCCCACATTCCCCAACGACCTCAAGACCCGCAAGGTAAGGCGCGTTCTACGTCCTTGCCATCCCGTCCTCCTAACCAGTTTCTTATTACAGGCAAGTTTCATCTGACATTGAGCTCTCCAGCATCACTCACATTCCCGGTGCAGATTTCGTTATGGCCACTTTCTCTTCGACGCCCATCGTTATTGATGGCAAGGGTCATCTCCTTGGTCGATTGGCCTCTATCGTATCAAAGCAAATTCTTTCTGGCCAGAAGATTGTCGTCGTGAGATGTGAGGAGATCAATATCTCCGGCAGTTTCTTTCGCAACAAGGTATGCCCATACCCCATCCTCGAGCCAAATACGCAAGACATCTCGCGCCATACAGCTTCGTTACCACAATTTCCTCCACAAACGTCACATTGTTAACCCCAAGAAATCTGGTCCATTTCACCACCGCGCTCCTTCCAAAATTCTTTTCCGCGCCATCCGCGGTATGGTGCCCCACAAAACCGCTAGGGGAGCTGCCGCACTTGAGCGTTTGAAGCTCTTTGAGGGTGTTCCTCCACCTTACGACCGCAAGAAGCGGATGGTCGTCCCTGAGGCCCTTCGGGTGCTGCGATTGAAACCTGGCCGGAAGTACTGCACCGTCAAGGTATGAAAGATGGCGGATTTGACATGGGTGGAGCACTCATACTGCGATTGGGCAGCGTCTGTCACATGAGGTTGGATGGGGTTACAAGGAGGTTGTCGACCGCCTGGAGGAGAAGAGAAAGATCAAGGCACAGGCATATCATGAACGCAAGGTGCGTGAAGCGGGATCGAATCGTAGTATGAGTGCCACCAGTTTACTGTGAGTTTCAGATCGCCGCGCTGAAGCTGCGCCAAAAAGCAGTCGAGGACACGTCACCTTCCTTTGAGAAACTGGCAGAATATGGGTTCTAGGAGGGGCACCACGTTAGTGTGTCAAGCTGCAGACTATGTTATGTTCAGTACCGATAAGGCGATACATGTACCTATGCGACTTTTGCAAGGCTGATATTGATATGCCGAGCGTTGTGTTTTTCTTCACAACGGGTGGCTGTGCTGTCGGTGGCGGGAACGCGACGCGCGTTTTTGGATTTGTTCCAGTCACGCACCACCATTTTCATCCTCCCCGCCGCCATCCCGCCGTCCCCTCCTCCTCGCCTCCCCCGACGCCCTCCACGATGTCCGCTGAACACCCCTCCCACCAGAACCAAGGTCTGTCCCCCTTTCCTGCCGCCACCCCTTTGCTCACCTGCTGAAGCCTCACCCGCAGCATCCCGAACCCCCTCCCCGGCCTCCGCCAACGACATCCTCACCCTCCGCGCCCTAGTAACCACAAAAGAGGCTGGCGTAATCATTGGAAAGGGCGGAAAAAACGTCGCGGATCTCAGGGAGCAGACCGGGGTTCGAGCTGGCGTCAGCAAGGTCATCCCTGGCGTCCACGAACGTGTCCTCACCGTCGGCGGATCCGTCGATGCGATCGCAAAAGTTTGTGTGGCTCGCTCAATACACCTCAGCCGACTCATCAATTCTCTTTGTGCAGGCATACAACCTCATCATCTCTCAACTCGTCTCCTCAAGCCCGCCTCCTGTCTCTCTCTCCTCTTCATCTCCGCATACCTCCGTCCGCCTTCTCATCTCCCATAATCTAATGGGCACCGTAATCGGTCGCGCTGGCCTCAAAATCAAAGCCATCCAGGATCTTTCTGGAGCTCGCATGGTAGCCTCAAAGGAAATGCTCCCACAGTCGACAGAACGCATCGTAGAGGTTCAGGGTTCCCCCGAGGCTATTAGTCGTGCAATTGAAGAAATTGCGAAGTGCTTGCTGGAAGACTGGGAAAGGGGCGCTGGTACAGTTCCTTTCCACCCTGGTGTCGGCGAAGAGCGCCTCGGCTCGAGGCGGCCAACCAATGGTTATGCTGGCGGCCTGAGCACGCGTAGATCCACTGGTGATGTTACTCGCCGCGGATCTTCTCCACCCTCGCCACATTCACCCTCGATGACACAACCTCCTGCTAATCTGCGTACACAAAACATCCTAATTCCTGCCGATATGGTGGGATGTATCATCGGACGTAGTGGAAGCAAAATCACTGAAATCCGTCGACTTTCTGGATCCAAGATATCTATCGCGAAGGCCCCGCATGACAACTCTGGCGAACGAATGTTTACTATCATTGGGACCCCGGCAGCCAATGAGAAGGCTCTATTTTTGCTCTATAACCAGTTGGAGAGCGAGAAGGAGAGGAGAATGGGAAGGGAACAGCAACAACAGGACGCCCAGGAGTAAACTTAGACGCCAGATTTTCCGCTCACCCCCTATTTGCACGAATGACCCGATGCCTCTCCAGTCGACACATGTCCCTTCCAGCCTTCTTGACCTCTCCGCTCTCCTCACGTCACCTGTCCAACCATGCGTTTTGCCTCGTCGCCGGGCATGCTCGGAAGAGCCGTATTCGTTATTTGTCTTTAAACCCCCCATGTGCACCTCAACGTCTCCTGTCATGAAAACACGCACAAAGTCCCTCTTCACTTCGATATTCTTGACTCCCGATTTGCGTCATGGCTTGCCACTCCTTTGCCATTGGCTTTGACCAAGATACATGTTGCGACACGCCTGACATACTACAATGCATTGTGTTTTAGCTTTTTCACCACGATATACAACATGCGTTCATGACTTGCTCCATTTTTCTTGTGTGCCGTATCCGCTGCATGGGTTTACAATCAACCTTGTTAAGATCACGTGCTTGGGCGTAGTGATTTGCGTGTTTTTTACGCCAAGTAACAGCTCTGAGTTGCTCTTCAACGAACAATGAATTCGTCACAGAGACCTAGGACGGCTGCTGCCTCTGCGTTGGCCAACCCCTACATGTCCTCGCACTATTACCAGGCATACGTACAGGCCTACTCGCACGGCCCACCTCGTACGGATGGGCACACACACTCGTCTACTCACACCCCGGACATTGCAGGCGGAACAGCGCCATCTCTCTGCAACCCGTCGTCAGTGCAGGCGATAAAACCGGTTCTGAACCATCTTACTCACGGCAATTGGTACCAGCCCGGTAATACTCGATGTACTCGCTCCGGCTGTCCGTTCACTGGTTCCCGCAAGTCTGTCGAGATTCACATGATGGATCGACATTTCGTTTTTCCTTTCGGGTGGAAAAAGAAGGAGGACTGGGATGCCGATCTAAGCCTAAGAGGGTACTGATCCGTGCTGTTATCCTCGAACCGAAGTTGATGCACCGTTAGAAAGCAAATCGCCATTCAAGGGACGTCCATCACGCTCGACACACAGGAAGCTGTCGATGCATGGATAGCGGAACGGAAAAGGCGGTTTCCGACGGACGAAAAAGTGTTGGAAAAGAAACGGAAATTGGAGGAGGCGATGACGCGAGGGGAGCTGACCATGCAAGACATAGACGGTGACGCAAGGAGAAGATACAGACATACGGAGAATGGTGGAAGGGGGTCCCGAGGATATGGGCGTCAACGAGGAAGAGGTCGTCGAGGGCAGGGTATGAACCGGCGCGAACGACCTCGTGTTGAAAATCCCGACGGATCGGTGGCCCGACTAGCGGACGAGACAACCAAATCTACTTGGGAAGCAAGCCTACCGTCCACGTCAGTCGCGGATGACGACGAAGCGCCCGAAGTCGTGTCTTCAAAAATTCCTACCGTGCCATTGTGCATACAAGAAGCTGGTACAGGTGAAAAAATTGGAGGAAAAACTCTTCCTCCGCCCCCTCAAGAATGCACAAGAAGAGTTGCTCAGCCGAAGAAACCACCACGAAACCCGTTTGCCTCGCGGTCGACATTACTTCGTAATGTACTGGGGAGCCTTACTTTCTATTTGTTTAAATTGCCTGACAATCTTCCCAAGCTGCTTCTGCCCGAAATCCGAATCACGATATCCAATCTGTCACAAGCCATACGCTTTCTCGTCGAGAACAATTTTCTTCGTGATGTTGAACTGCGGCCAGGTGAAGCGCAAGAGCAGATGATCGAGGTCCTTGGGAGTAGTTACACTGCGTGTTCAGAACGGACCTCAACCGAAAATTCACTGGAGCCCTCTGATAGAGTGTAGATCAAAGAGAGGATGTAGGTATATTGTGCTCTGCGGCAGGATCTGCCAGTTAGGACCGCCCAAGGTAATCATCGACTATCTCCCAATTATAATCTGAAGCGCTGCTGCCATCAAATACCCATCTTCGTTCCTAGTAGCTTCCTACGTCCGTCTTTCTGCATCAGGTCCATAAATTGACAATCCCCCCCACCTCCGACAGTTTGTCTCCAGAGCCAACTGTTTTCGAAAGAGGTCGACGAAGGTGGTGGTGAGGAAGAGGTAGGCCCCGTCAAGGTCTTTCGATACCCGAGGGACTCCATGCCCTCTGGTGGATTATTATCTGACACTGATTTATCCGCTCTTGTTGAATGCTGCTTGCGGAATGCATATGACGAGGGACAACGGTCATTCCGGTAACAACATTGTGATATACGATTCCAGAAAATCCTGGCAAACATAAAAGCTTGGTGCCTGCGAGCTTATGTGGACTAACCTAGTAGGAAAGTGACTCTAGGTAATCTTTGGTGAAAACTCCAAAATTCCACTAACCTTCAATCTCACCATATGAAAGATATTGATGAAGAAGACAGAGCCAAAGCTGAAGACAACAAGTGGGGGGGTGTCCCCAGTGATCACCAACTGTTCAACATAATATCACCTTTGAAAGGCCTATCTGAGATGGTGCTTGTAGGGTTCTTTACTGAGGTACTGGAGTGCCTTGATGAGTTCCTTGAGTGGAACTGTGAGAGACTGGAGTGGAATGATGCTGAGGAAGCTGAAAGGGAGTGTCAGAGGGAGGTGTGCAAGGAGCACCAGGAGATGTGGGAGATTTGATATAAGGTGTGAGAGATTAGGGCAGCAGATCAGGATTCCAGGGTCCAGACTGGAGAGAAAGATATGGAGGAAAGTGGCTGTTTTTTAAAAATCTTTTTTACTCTTTTTTTTTGTAGTTTTTCTTTCTTTTGTCATCTATTAGGTTTTATCAATGAAAACATGATGCCCAGGTCATAGAAATGGCAGAGTCAGGGAACTGAAACACAAATGAGAAGAATGTTAGAGATGACCTATAAAGCTTGGTATGAACCAGGCTTGCTCAGATATCTCTGGTGGAAGTTCTTTATAAGTTTTGGAGTGTTCTCTAACTCTATAGCTAGAAGCTACAAGGTTTTCTCATTGGTTCCCTCACAATCAAGCTAATGCACCAAGTACAGGAGTTGGCAGTAATGCCTTCTTTAATCAATCTTGAAGCTAAATGTTACAACTTGTCCTTACCTTGGTAGCCCCACTACACTTTTTTCTAGATCAGCCATCTCCTACTTATCCTACCAGAGATTCCTCCATCCCTGTATGCTCCTGGCATCCTCCAGGCCTCTCCTGGGCTCTCCTGAGCCATTCCCAAGTCATTCCTGGATGCTACTAGTTGTTCCTTGTGAGCCCTTCAGCCTTCTCCTATCCTTGGATCAGGATCACAATCTGATCATCCTTTTATGGTTTGCATTCAGCATCCTCTGGATGCTCTTCCAATCTCCTGGGCTTCTAGATCTCTCATCTGGCCATCTCTAATCTTCCTGGATCATGTTCTCTTTATTAAGTCCATATGGTCTCCTTATTTAGTTGACCATCTAGCCTCCTTCTAGTGCTTCCAGGTCTCTAGATCTTCCTTGAATCATGCTCCCAAAGATTTCCCTTGCATCCAGTTGCATCAGCCTCTACTAATGCTTCTTCTTGACTGCTTCTTCTAGATCTGGCCTTCAATTAGATCCATACCTCCTTTTAGATCTGTATTTGACTTCCAGCTACTCCTGGAAGTCCTCAACTGAACCACTGTGCCTACTGGATGCCTACATGATCCACCCACAGTCAACTGGGCCACTTGGCCACCTGCCAGAATGCTTATCTCTTAATAAAGAACTAAGCTTACCAAATCACATCTAATCTCCATTAGATGTTCACCAGATCTTCTGGCTCTTTTTCCAGCATCCAGACAAGTCTCTAGCACCTCTGTGTACCCTTGGGCATATCCTGATGCATCCTCTTCATTGAGATCATGCTTTACTTGACCATATCAGAATTTTCAAATTATCTCCTAATCTTGGATCCAATCAGAATTCTTTGATCTTCATACAAGACTCAAAGACAACTGTCCTTTGTCACTCCAGGCATTTCCCTGGATGCTTCTTAGTCCCCTCCAGTTTCCCTTGCTGCCTCAAGGCTCTCTGATCCATATCTGGTATCTTCCAGATATATATCTTTCCTATATCTGATATATGGCTGTTTGTTATGTGTTCTATTTGATCTGATCACTTCTAGACTGCATCTAGGAGTTCTCCAAACTTGCTTTGACCCATCAGGACTCTTACTGATGTGTTTTCACTTTCCTGACATCCAGATCTCCTCCTGCTCCTAAATCTCCTTCTAGCCTCCTGGATATTCTCTAGCACTCTCAGTGCACTCCCTGCTTGATTTCAAGACATCTTCAAACCTCCTGGACTCCTTCCTGTTACTGCCTCATCAACAGTCACAGAACTTTGCCAAGATATTACTGATTGATCATTAGTTCTTCTCCTAATCTTCTGATTATCTTCCACATGATTAGGACCTTCTCACTGTGCATCTGGCTTATCAGTCAATGATTGTTTTCGCTCCTGGACATCTTCTCATGGTGCTCCATGCACTTCCTGTATCCTTTCTCTCATAGGAACTTCAAGTCTGCCTCATGGCATTCTAGATCTTCAATAGATCTTATCTTAGTCACATCTGATCCTTATCAGGTGTTCCTTCAGATCTAAGTGCATCTTAATGATGCTTTTCTGGTTTCCTAGCTCACTTGCTCCAATAGCAAGTCTCCTTTAGATTTGTCACATCTTCTTAATGCTTTTTATCTTTTTCTCTCTGTTTCCTTGATCTCTTTGTCTTTTTCTTGATTCTTGTACCACAAATATTTTCCTTTGATTACCAGTCTCCTAGTCATCCTCTATATGGGTGTATTAATAGCTGAGTTTCCTTTCTCAGCATTCTTCTTGATCTTTACTTCCTCTTCTTCTGCCCTCATGGCTGTATACCTAGTTTCCATTCTAATCCTGCTTCTCCTTGATCCAATCTATGATTTCCCTTCATCCTAGACCTTATATCTCTGATCTCTGACTTACCTCTTATCTTGTACATTGTCTTTTTGATTTTTTTCTTGAATATTCCCTGTACTATATAAACCCTAGCCACTCCATCCATATATCCTAGCTGTTATAATCCATCTTTCCTTGCATACAATACAGACTTATTTTCTTTCCTTCACGATGCCCATATACGGACCACTTCGGCATTGTATCTGCTGCTGCAGATTTCCCCCTCATGTCATCTCTTTTACTTATCGACTGACCTATTACTCATACGATAGCCTGGTCTCCCTTATGTTTCCCCTTTTCTGTCATGGCCCATACATCAATACGATATCTATATCTGTTTACATCGAGTCACATGTACTTTAGTTTAGTTCTCCTTGGTTAATACCAAGTTTGCTTTGCTCCTCACCATTATCTTCCGGCGAGTTTCTTCGAGCACCGAGTCCTCATCCTACTCTTGAGTGGACACTCCTTTGTGCTACTTAACGAGGTCCTTTTGACCTAACTAACAACTATATTTGAAGCTTGGTTCATCCGAGGCTATGCTTGGTCCTACCAGGCACAAGTGTAACAAAAGAACTAAACTCCTTTGTCATGACTAGCATCATCTAGCTTGCCCACCATATCGTTTAATTGCTTCTCTGATTGGCGGAATTGGCAGAACTCCCCTGCACCCTCTACTGCATTTGGATCTTCAGAAGATTTACCAACAGATCCTGACGAACCTATTAACACCGAAGCCCCTGAACTTTGGCAGCTCAAACAACAGCTCTCTAGCTCGCTTGTAATCCTGTGTATATCGACCCTGCCAAGTCCTATGCCGCAGCCACAGGCTGGAAGGATTTTTGCTTTCCCATCTCCAAACGTCACATTTGCAAACCTAAATGCAAATGTTATTGCCTCAATCCAAATGTCGACCATCACCATTAAACCTACGGAATTACGCCTTGGAGCCCCTGAGAACTTTGATGGAGCATATGCCCGAGCCCTCCCTTGGCTCTGATTGGTGCAGCTTTACCTCACCATCAATGATAAGCTGTACAATACTCTGAACAAACAAATTGCCTATGCATTGTTCTTTATGAAAAAGAGAACTGCCACTACCTGGGCAAATACCTTCAGGGAATCCAAATTAACAGCAGGAACCTTCACACTAGGAATCTGGGCAGATTTCGAAACGGAGTTCTGCATGGCCTTCGAAAATGCAGACCTCAAAGGTGACTCACTGGCCTGGCTAGCTCATGAGTGTATTTATGAAA
>JBBPKM010000249.1:0-17641 GCA_038089255.1 Austroboletus rostrupii
CACGGAGATGCCGAGAGTGAAGGGTAAAGGCAAAGAGGTAATGTAACTGTAAAGGGTGAAAAGAGGAGCAAATGAAAACACAAGCTTAAACTAACCAAAAACGTTCTAAGTGATGTAACCAGCAAAATACCTATACAATGCCTGATATCTCCGGCCCGAGATATGTGAGGAGGAGCTCGGAGAAGCTCAATACAGCTCGGAGATGGTCGGAGTTTTAAGGGGATTTGACAGATAAGTCATGCACCATATATCTTGTACTTTAGTTTAGTTCTCCCTTGGTAAATACCAAGTGTCCTCTTTGCTCCACAACGCTCTCTTTCATTGTGATTATCGGGCACCGAGTCTTCGTCCTACTCTTGAGTGGACGCTTCCTTGTGCTGCTACTTGTCGACCTCTCTACAGAAGTCAATCAACGAGCCCACTTCCACAGGGGCTATTTATGTATATGCCTGGAACTTGGTTCATCCAGGGCTATGCTTGCGTCCTACCCAGAACAAGCATAACAGGTTCCGGGTTGTCGCCTGCTGGAGATATGAGGTCTAAGGTTGCCACGCATTGGAGATCAGAGGAGTAGCTTGGAGGAGGGCAAATGAGACTGTAGTTACACATGGGGATATGACAGATATTCTTCTTATGGTATATTTCATATATGTCTATGCATTTCTGTTATGATTTCCATCTCTATGCTTACATTTCATATATGTTCTTGTACTTCATCTCCAGATCTGTTATGATATGAGAAAACGAGCCTTTATGGCTATATTTATGAAGATTAAAAGAGAAGTGGCCTTGATGGCCTTATTTTTCATTTTTATAACTTGTCTTGCCTGGTTGCAAGATCTTATCTTATCTAATCTTATCAATTCAGCGCTTATCTTAGCGCTTATCCAATCTCTTATCTATTGATCTTATCTTATCAGGGGATATCTTATCAAAGCATCTTATTTTATCTCCCCTATCTATCTTATCAAAGGATCACTGGCTGATCACAAAGTCACATGATCAGGGAAAACCTTGAATCCTATTTATGCAAGTCACATCAGTTACAGGATGGCTGTTTCTCAAAGAGTCTAGGCTTGCCTGACCAAGTTCTCATGGCATGGCTATATCTGCCTCATGCTTTATCTATTCTTTGGAGTCACACCAAGATCCAGAATCTTGTTCCCTGAGTCAGGGTCCCTATCTATGACTCACAAGGAGTCACTCTATCTATGCCTCATGGTTGCAGCATGCTGCCACACCATGCAGGTTCCTCATGGTATTTATTTTAGAAGCATGGAATTCCCTTCCATTGCAAGGCTGTACATGAAAACATGCAGCAGCAGCATGGATCAAGGGTCCTATTGGATATTTATCTCAAGATCTGCCACACTGGCATGTGGCTTCCTTATGACCACAGCCTTGAAGGCTATGTCTTATCTATGATTCTTATTTGTCATAACAACATGCTTTTACAGCATGGTATGCTTTTTACGACCTTTAATGACTTATATCTATTCTTTAAATTTTTAGAGTATTTCTATTGGATGATAACAGATTTTTATTTAAGTAGTGTATATTATATTTTAGATTCCATGTACATATGTGTACATAGTTAATTTTATATATAAACCTCCAGGACGACAAGACTAGATCCCCAGTCTTGAAGTCCTAGATCTTTTCTCCAAATCTTAGGGATTTTCATCCTTTCTAAGAAGTTCTCTCTAAGTCCTTGACCTAGTAAGGGGTAGCCAGTTCCAGCTAGCAAGATCTAGTGTCCAAGATTCCACTAGCAAAGTCTACAAAGATAAACTCTTGGTGCTGAAGCCCAAGATAACATTTTAAAGATGTCAAAGGGTATTTCAGCCTCTATGTTTGGGCCTTAGCACTTGGAGTGTTTCAAGATCCACTATACCTCCGATTCATATGCTTATGTATTTTATATGGACTTTCATACTTAAACCTTGCTGCTCGCTTGTATTTTCCCTTAGTACAAATATCATTGTTTCCTTTGCAATCATCTCAGTCTTTTCTTATCACTCTTCACTGACTTTGTTCGACTTTGTTCTTCTATTCTCTATCACTTTTGTCTTTGTCTCTAGTCTCTAATCTGCCATTTTACAAGGCTGGATCTGGTCAAAGGTGTGACACATAAGTCCTGCATCAAGGCCAAGTGTAACATTATAGCTCCATTCCATCCTCATGGGTTTCCATATCCATTACTACTTATCCTTTATCTCTTCAATTAGTATTCCACTTCCTCCATGTTAGACTTGGCTGGAGAAGCGCAGTTGGGTTTGGAACTTTAATAGTATATTCATACTTACACTTAACAGACCTTTCACTATAGCTATGTGTACATGCTTCTCTTAAACTCAAGCCTTGGCACAAGAGCAGTGGTTGTAGAGTGTCTTTGAAAGCTCTCATGCCATTCCAGGTAGCTTTTTCAGCCTCTTCACTTATCCAGGCAATTCTATTTTGACTCATCAAATTTGCCATAATCTATTCAGTTCTTCTCCATTGATGTCTCTTCCTGAACCTTAAGAGTCAATCTGTGACCTCCATATCTGGAAACTCCATAACGACAAAGATATCAGCACTTTTCTTAGTCCTTCTCAAGGCCCTCTATCTAGGTCTTTGCCAATTCCACCATTGGGTTTCTTTCCTGGTCCTCCACCAGCTCCTTGTTGAGAATCTCTTTGCACTTCTACTTCCCAGGATCCTTCACATGGTCCCTCCAAGAGTGCAGGTGGTGATGGTGATAGCCATAATAATGGCAGTGGTAATAGTGATGAAGGCAATAATGGAAGTTCTGATTGAGGCAACAACGATGATGATGAATCTACTTTCTTTGATGCTAACCCTTTCACTGACCTCACAGATGTGATTCACAACATGACCTGTTGCACTCTCCAATGCTGGACATCTTCAGACTTTGAGGCATTCAAGAACAAGGTCAGGGAATCTGATGCATTTGATGGCACTGATTCCAAAAAGCTGTGGGCTTTCATAGTCCAATGCAAAATTGACTTTCAGACAAAGCCGAAAGTCTATCAAAGAAATCATACCAAGGTAACATTTCCTCAGTCTTTCCTTAAAGGCATAGCTCTTGAGTGTTTTGAATCCAATTTGCTCAGAAATGCTGATCCAGGCTCAAGGCCCTTATGGATGGATGATTTGCATGCATTTCTTTGAAAATTGCAGTTGTTACGATTTATCCCTAGTTCTCTTTTTCTTTCTTCTGTTATGTCTCTATCTGGACTTATCTTTCTTTCACAATAGTCATTCATATACTCTCACGACTATTGTACCGGCACTCCGGTCCCTTCATAGTTACTCATCTCGCTTTATTCATCACTCTTCGCTGACTGATACATCAGTCAGCCTTTACTCATAAACACTTACGCCTCCTTTCCTCTTTTGTACTATACGAGCCTGCCCTCATTCTCTCCTGTATGTATATCAACCCCTCAATGGGTTCTCCGTACTTTAGCTTAGTTCTTCCTTGTATTCTCCTGAATACATCTCTTTTCCGTGCTAGCTCCCAGGCGCTCTCTTTCGTCTGGTCTCCTAGTCAACTAGTCCTTGTCCTACTATTGAGTGGACGCTATCTTGAATATCCTTGAACCCTCAACTCTAGGGTTACCTTGCACTTGGTTCTTGCCTCACAAGGGCTACGCTCCTACCTACCCGGTCGAAGCGTAACAGCAGTCAAATTTTGAACCTTATGATTCTGTTGCTGATGCAAAGATGCTCCTTGAGCACCTGCACATAAAAAATTCACAGCATATCACTCATTAGATTGTTGAGTAAAACTGACATGCTTTTCAAGTTCATGATTGGGGACCAGGCATACTCCACTGATCATTTTATAATGGTTTTTCTGATTGGATCAAAGATGAGATTGCTTGCCAAGGGAAACCAGATGATCTTTGAAATCTCTAAGCACTCTCCCAGCAAATTGATTACCATTATTGGGAGTGATGCAATGAGATTACTTGCACAAAGCAAGAATCAACTTCAGAATCTTAGAATAATTCTAAATTTGAATCTACAAATGCTAATCAAGCAAAGCCTAAAGCTAACAAGCCCAAGGGTAATGCGACTTCAGGCTCCTCTGCCAATACTGCCAATACTAATACCAATGGCAATACTTTTAAAAAATATAAAAGATTGGATGGAAAGTCCAATCTGGCTGTTGCATTGAAGCTAGGCAAAGATGGTAAACTTCTACCTGAGGAATGTCAGTGCCAGCTAGACAATAATCTATGTTTCTTCTATGGACAGTCTAGGCATGGCACCAAGGATTGTTCAAAGTCATCGTCTAGAGCTGCTAAAGCTCACACCACTATGGCAACAAGTCCAGTGAAAGCTGACAGTCCCACCTCCACCAAGGTGAAAAAATGGGCAGTGACTCCTCCAACTCTACATGGGGGGAGTTGCATTGACTCTAATTGTGCATCCATAAAGTTACATTTGAATGCATCTACTCTTTCACATCTCAATTCTCTATATTCTATTGTTTTGATTCCATCTCTTTCTATCTCCAATGTTCCAGTCCTGATTGATTCTGGTTAGACTCATTGTTTCATTGACTCCACTTTTGTTTCAAAACATAAAATCCATACTTCTCTAATTCCTCTGCTTTCTCTTTGTCTCTTTGATGGTTCTTCTGGTTTTTCTATAATATCTTCTGTCGAGCTGATCATTTGTTTCTTTTCTAGCAAGTCCACCTCCAAGACATTTTATGTCACCTCATTGGATCCTTCGTGTTGTATGGTTCTCAGGCACAGCTGGTTCACCCATTACAATCCATTGATTGACTGGATCATGAGCAGCATCTCTCTCTGGTCCTCTTTTACTTGGATGCCAATCCTGATGTCACCCTTTGCATTACCAGCAATCTGTTCCCCTATCCCTTCTACTTCAAATTCTTCCATTGATCCTCTGTTTTTACCTTTTTTGTCTCTGATTCAGATCCATTTGCTGGTTGACACTCTGCTGGCCTCACTATGCCCAAGAGCTCCAGGACTTACTTGTCTGCCCATCTCCTTTGTCAATGACGTTGCTTTCAACCATGCTTGCAAGATGAAAGGTTCAGTTCCCTTCACTCTGAAACTCCAGCCTCCCAAAAAGAAAGGTCATTTCACTGCATTTACTGGGGAATCCATGGATCTCTTAGATATACCTCCAGAGTACCATGAATTTGCTGATATTTTTAGCAAGCAATATGCTAGTACTCTTCTCTTACATTGCCTTTTCAACCTGAAAATAGACCTGGAGGAAGGTGCAACTTCTCTGATTGGAAAGCTCTATTCTCTTTCCACTACCAAACAGCAGACTCTCTGAGACTCATTGACAAAAACTTGATGACTAGTTTTATCTGCACCTTTTCTTCTTCTTATTTGGTGCCTATGCTTTTCATCAAGAAGAAATATGGTTCTCTCTGCCTTTGCATAGATTTCTGAGGGCTTAACAAGATCACCAAGAAGAATTGTTATCCTCTCTCTTGTACTTCTAACCTCTTAGATGCTCTGAGTGGAGCAAACATCTATACCAAACTCAATCTCTGACACATTTATCATCTTGTTTGTATTGCTAAAGGAGATGAGTGGAAGACTTCATTCTGCAGATGCTATGGATCCTATGAGTGGCTGATAATGCCCTTTGGGCTAACCAATGCTTTCTCCACCTTCCAGCAGTTCCTCAACAGTATTTTTGCTGATTTGCTAGATGTTTCTATGGTGGTTTACCTTAATGACATTCTCATTTTCTCCAAGGACCTTGCTTCACATCACAAATATGTAAAGGAGGTACTCTGACATCTCTAACACCATGATCTTTATTGCAAGCCAGAGAAATGTGAGTTTCACTCAAATTCTGTTGAATATCTTGGCTATATGCTCTCTCCCTCCAGTCTCTCAATGTCCTCTGAAAAGGTAATGGCCATCATTGATTGGCCTGAACCTTGGAAGGTCAAGAACATTCAGTCCTTCCTTGGGTTTGCTAATTTTTATCATTATTTCATTTATAATTACTTTGAAATCATTATACTGCTAACATGTTTGACCTAGAAGAATGTTCTCTGGGTCTTTTCTAATGCTTATCAAACAGCATTCTATAACTTGAAAAAGGTGTTTACCTGCACTCCAATTCTCATCCATTGAATGCCAGATGTTCTGATTACCGTGGAAACTGATACCTCCAACTATGCTATTGCAGGTATTTTCTTGATTATGCTTTCTGATAGCAAACTCCATCCCATTGCATTCTTCTCTTGGACTCTCCAGTCCTTGAAGTTGAACTACAACACACATAACAAGGAGCTCCTCACTATATTTGAGGCTTTTTATGCCTGGCATCACTACCTTGAAGGCTCTGGCATGCCTATCGACATGGTCACAGACCATAAAAATCTTGAGTATTTCACTTTTATGAATATTCTGACTCACAGACAGGTTCACTGGTCAGAATGCCTCTGCCAGTTTAATTTGATGGTTTGATATCATCCAGGCAAATTGGGTGCTAAGCCCAATATGCTTACTCACCAATGGGATGTCTACTCTAAAGAGGAGGAAGTGGACTTCACCCATGTCAATCCAGGCAATCTAAGGCCGATTTTCTCCATGGCAAATCTTGCTGCATTGCTGCACACTACTTACCTGGTGACTCCGGTACTCTGCACCTTATTCCTTGTTGACATTGACCAGCTTTGCTCCAACATCATCACAGCTCTTCCTCATGATCCCATCACCTTTGCTCTTACCTCTTTACTCTCTAATGATCCTTGCTGGGTTATTGCCTCCAATGGGTGTTTGCTCCACAACAGTTGCATCTATGTCCTTGATGTGGATGATCTCCAACTTTGGGTCCTCTAGACTTTCCATGACCATCTGACTGTAGGTCACTTCAGTCAAAACCACACTCTCAAACTCATTCATCAAGAGTACACATGGCCTAATATCTGAGCATTTGTCAAGGACTATGTTAGTTCTTGCATGTTATACACCTGTGCTAAGGTTCCCTGACACTGCCTCTATGGTCTCTTTAAACAGCTTCTGGTTCTGGAGAAATCATGGAATTCAATTTCTATGGATTTCATCAAGCAGCTATCTGCCTCTGATAGTTTCACTTCTATCCTCATTGTTGTTGACTGCCTCTTTAAACAGGCTATCTTCATTCTGACTCATAACATGATCACTTTGGCCAAATTGGCAAAGTTGTTCCTGATGCATATGTTCTCCAAGCATGGAGTTCTGAGCCATGTCACCTCCAACAGAGGCTTTGAATTTGTTTCTCACTTTCTCTGATCCTTGGATAAAGCCTTAAATATGCATCTCCATTTCACATCTAGATACCACCTTGAAGAGGATGGCCAGATGGAGCACACTAACCAAACTTTGGAACAATATCTCTGTATATACACTAATTATCAGCAAGACAATTGGGCAAAGCTCTTACCACTCACTGAGTTCATCTACAATAATGTGCCAAGTGCTACTACAGGTGTCTTACCCTTTTTCACCAACAAAGGCTATTATCTAAATATTCCTATTTTTCCTTATTTGCAACTAACATCTTCTGCCACAGCAAGCTATGTTACAGACTTAGACAAGCTCCACAAGTATCTCCACTCTGAGATGCTCATAGCACAAAAGCATTATCAGGAACCAGCAGATCCTAAATGTAGCTCTGCCCTTAACTTCAAAATCAGCAACAAAGTTTATGTCAAAATGAAGTTCTTATGAACAATACAACCCTTGAAGAAACTTGCTGAGAAGAATCTTGGACCATTTGCAGTTATTGCACAACCAGGTTCTTATTCCTTTACTATATGTCTTCCTGATTCTTTCTATTCCATTCATCCTGTCTTTCACATTTCTCAGTTAGAACCTTCTGTTCTGAATACTATTCCAGACCAAGTTCAGCCACCTTCTCCTCCAGTTGAGGTTGAAAGTGAGCCCAAGTATGAGATCATGGAGATTCTTGACTTCTGTTACAACTTGTCCCTACCTTGGTAGCCCCACTATATTTTTTCCTAGATCAGCCATCTCCTATCCATCCTACCAGAGATCCCTCCGCCCCTGTATGCTCCTGGCATCCTCCAGGCCTCTTCTGGGCTCTTCTGAGCCATTCCTAGGTTGTTTCTAGATGTCCCTTACCAATTGCTCCTTGTAAGCCTCCCAGCCTCCTTCTATTTCTAGATTAGAATCACAACCTGATCAACCTTTCATGGTTCACATTCAGCATCCTCTGAATGCTCTCCCAGTCTATTGAGCTCCTGGATCATCTATATGGCCATCCCTGATCTCCCTAGATTATGTTCTCTTCACTAAGTCCACATGGTCTCTTCATCTAGTCAACCATCTGGCCTCCTCCCAGTGCTTCCAGGTCTTTAGATCTTCCCTGGATCATGCTTCTAAAGATCTTCCTTGCATCCAGTTGCATCAGCCTCCTCTGATGCTCCTCCTTGACCACTTCTCCTTGATTTGGCTTACAATTAGATCAAAGTCTCCTCCTGAACCTGTACCTGACTTCTGGGTACTCCTAGAAGTCCCCAACCAAACCACTGTGCCTACTAGAAACCTACCCAATCCATCCACAGTCAACTGGGCCATCTGGCCACATCCTTGACCGCTTTAGCTTTATCCAAGGCTAAGCCATTCAGATTACATTTGATCTCCATCAGATGTTCATCAGACCCTCTGGCTCTCCTGCCAGCATCCAGACAAGTCCCTAGCACCTCTGTGTGCCCTTGGACATATCCTGATGCATCCTCTTCATTGAGATCATGCTTTCCTTGACATTACCAGAACTTCCAAATCATCTTCTAATCTTGGATCCAACCAGATCTCTTTGATCTCTACAAAAGACTCAAAGCCAATCATCCTTCATCGCTCCAGGCATTCCCTTAGATGCTCCTTAGTCCCCTCTGGTCTTCCTTGTCACCTCAAGGCTTCCGGATCCATATCTGGCATCTTCTAAATATGTTTCCTTCCTATACCTGTCACATATGGCTTCTTTCCATGTGTTTCTCTTGATCAGTCACACCTAGACTGCTTCCAGAACTCTCTCAGACATTGCTCCGACCCATCAGAACACTCCCTTATGTGTCTTCACTCTCTCTACATCCAAATTTCCTCCTTCTTCTAGATCTCCTCCTGGCCCCCTGGATTCTCTCTGGCATTCTCAGTGTGGTCCCCACTTGATCTCTAGCTTCCTCCGAACACCCCTGATACATTCCAATCGTCTCCTGTGCCACTGCCTCATCAACAGTCACAGAATCTGCCAAGATATCACTGATTGATCATCAGACCTTCTCTTGACCTTCTAATTATCTCTTATCTGATCAGAAGCTTCTTACTGTGCATCTGGCTTGTCATCAAATGCTTGTATTCATCCCTGGGCATCCTTTCATGGTGCTCCATGCGCTTCCTGTGCTTTTTCTCACACAAGAACTTCTAGCCTGCCTCCTGGCATCCCAGATCTCCAACAGATCTTTATCTAGTCACATCTGATTCTTATCAGATGTTCCTCCAGACCTTTGTGCATCTTGATGGTGACTTTCCAGTCACTTGGCCATGCTTGCTCCAACAGCAAGTCTTCTCTTAGATTCATCACACCCTCTGGGTGTTTCTCATCTCTCTCGCTCTCTTTCCTCTTGATCTCTCTATTTTCACTTGATCCCTATACCAACAGACATTCCATTTTGTCTATCAGTCTCTTCATCTGCCTATATGGTATATTCATAGCCGAGTTCCCATTCTCAGTCTTTATCTTGATCTTCACTTCTTCTTCTCCTACTCTCATGGCTGTATATCTAGATCTTCTTCTTATCTTGCTTCTTTGATCTGATCTATGATTCCCCTTTATCCTGGACCTTCTATCTGACTTATCTCTGACTCATTCTTATCTTGTCTATTCTTGTTATCTCTGACTCAGTCCTCTTTGTCTCCTTTCTTGGATATTGCTCAATAGTATATAAGACCTAGATATACATCCATGTATCCTAGCTTTAGTCTCCCTTAATCATAGGCTTGATCTTCAGCCTCTGCTTCAGCTCCCTAAGGACATCACCATATCCTTTTATATATCCAGCAACCTGGCATAGCTGTATGGCATGCATCCTTGATGAGTCCTTCATTGGACTTCACTCTTTTCATCTTAATCCTATTCATGCAAGTGTGCTGATAGAATATCCAGTCTTTCCTGAACTCGCCTTGCCCTGGAGGTCAAATCTTCTAAGGGCTGCACTCCACCCTACCTGGGTGAAGTGTAACAGAAATGAAGCAGAAATTAATAAAAAGGGGCAGAGACATGACCATACCAACTCAGTCCAACCCCACTAAGCATAAACAAAAAGGTCCAATATAATAATAAAGATCTCTAAAGTTCTCTGGAGTGAAGAAGTAAGAAAAGGACTAATTAGATTATCTAGTGCATATGAAAATGCACTCGGAGATACTCTGGAGCACACCAGAGTATATGCAATATTAGACAGGCTTGTATAGTATAAAAGAGGAAGTAAACAATAATTAGTAATGAATAAGTGCTAATTGATGTATTAATCAGCAGAAATGAATATATCATACATAATGAGTAAATATAAAGGGGACCAAAGTGCTGATATGATAGTCATGAGAGAAATAATAAGTCTAGATATAGTTATAGCTGAGAAGAAGAAAAGGAAACTAAGGAGAAATCATAACAGTCTCTCCATTATCCTCTAATCTATTGTCAATTATTTTTATTACTAACTATCAATTTAAATTACCCTTATCCATAGCCAGTTCTCAACCAAGTAGCAGTCAAGATCTACAATATGCTAAGAAAGATCTGAAAAATGATAACATTATATGAGTTTTTAACAAAAGTACAATGGTTGAATTCAATAAATAAATTCATCATATTATATATTATATAACCAGCTAACTATTTGAAAAAGTACTCAATATAAAAAAATATAATGGCATCCTCAGTTGTAATAGCATTGAGCAATTAAATGTCATGAATAATGCAATTTTTTTTTGCTATGCAAAATCAATGGGATTAAAATAAGCTGTTGAATGGCTTGTACACACCTAGGCACGGCACGGATTGCCGAATTTAAGCTGCATTTATATGGCATCCAAAATGCCAACTTAAATTTCTGTCACCACATTTTGGGTGTCATATAAATGCAACTTAAATTCTGCAATCTGCACCGTAAAGGCAATTTTAAATTTAATTAACTTGATGTCCTTGTCTGGAATGCCAAGGGGAATCAGTGGTTGGAAGTGCATCCAGGATATATGCTCAAAGGTTGGAATGACCTCTAAAGAGAAATAAAACTGACCTTTCTCAGATTCAACCCATGCAAATCCCAACTTATTGTTGAAGAAGAGCATGTCTGCAACAAGCTTCTGTATTTACAGACCATAAAAATGCATTGCAAAAGACTCCAAGTACATCCATACACTCTTGGGAGAGGTGAAGACCTGGTATAAAGATAGGGGTCATGATAAAATGGGAGGAAGGCAGATGAGAGGATCTTCTGAAATATAACAAAAAATGTGGGTGGGCTGCAGCATGGTTGTAGCAGCTAGTTTGACTTCATTGGTGACTTTCTTGCAAGCCAGAGTGTGCTCTGGCAGATGGTGCGAGTCGAAGACAAATGTTTCCCGAAGCTGAAAATCAGCAAGGGCGGAGAGGGTGAGGGATGAACTTCGAGAAAGGGATGCAGCGGTGATCAGACATGCTTCACGAGCTTTTCCGGCTGTGGAAAGGGATGGGCTTCTGGACTCATCACGGGTGTCGTACATTGTTCCGCTTGTTGGGTCAAGTGATAAGTATTAATACGGCGAGAAATCACATGCTGTGGAGCGGCAGATAAGCAATATCAGGCTTGTAACGGATTGCGGGAGCCAGGATTCTGGTCCTCGCTCGAGTTTTGCTTGAAGTGTTGATTCGTTATTTCTAGCAATCGAAATTCTAGAGCAAACCTAGACCCTCGGTTTGATACTGGTAGTGAGCCTGGGACACAAGCATCAATATTGCGGTGCTTCGGCGGCGATCGTTCTGGCCATGTTACTGTCTTCAGGCCACAGCGGATTCCGATCAGGATAAGTTAACAGACGTCATCAAACAACAAAATTTATTCCATGCGTAGTTCGTCCACCTCGATATCTCTAGCACGACGAACGAAACGGAAAACAAAGCGATGAAATCGAAAGTTTCCTCTGATACGAATCTAGGTCGTGAAATCACAACACGTTATTTTGTACACACATAAAAGACCGGCTAGAAAGAAATGTCTTTATAATTGACAACTGGGAAACCGTGCTGCACTTTAGTTGCTTTCCGAATCGGTGTAAGACGTGGCCGCGAAGCCGACTTGGCTGTTAGTGGTATCAAACACGCTGTAGTAGCGTTCACTAGGTAAAAGCCATCCTGAGAATCGCACCAATAAAAGTGGAGAATCGAGCACGTACAGGAAGCTGTACCCGTTGATGAAGTCAAGTCCAGAGCCCGAGGGGGTACCGATGTTGCTGACGACGAGATAAATCGACCCAGAGTTGCCTCCGAGCTGCGAGTTGAGCGACCGGGGCCAGATTTGTGCATTAGGAGTGAGATCGTAGTCCGTTCCACCAATATTGAACGTCAGCGTCTGCAGGTTGTCGTATTGAGAAGACGAGATCTCCAACAGACCCGTGGTCTGGTCGAGCGTACCGCCTGTCGCGCTCTGGTATGCGCTGAATGCGTCTATAAAAGCACTTGGGGTCAGAGCCGTCGATCCATCTTGACAAGCAACTCACCAGAGGCGATGAGAATGAGGGTCGTGCCAGTATCGACGATGCCAGCAGTCTCCGATAAGATCGTGGTGCCGCCGTATGAGATTGATTGATTGATACCCCAGTAGTTTGAAGCAGGTTGAGTCGTCGTGAGAGGAACGTATTGCACAGAACTCGTGGCCTCGTTGCCCACACCGCCAAAGGTGAGCGTGCCACCGCTGTTGGATTCAGAAGCTGGAACAAAGTAGATGCCGAGCACCTCTTCGGAGATAGTGCCTTGTGAGTAAAGGTTATCGGTCACTGTAGGGACCGTGTCCGTGTTGGAAACCGTGCCCGCCGTCAGGTCGACAGGGCCAACACCAAGGATACCGTCGACATCTTCGAATCCTTGGGCGCTGCTGGCATCCCCAATGGACTGGTTCTCGATGACCAAGCCAGAACTAAGCGTCACGGTATCCAAATATTCCTCTCCGGAGAAGCTTCCAGATCCATACGAAACCGACTAAATCCACTATTTAGAACCAATGCAAACGCCTGGCAGTGAAAAGCATACGACGGTGTTGCCAGTGTCTTGACTGGTGCTGGTCTGGACATACGGGTTATTTGGGTTGGCTCCGACCCAGGTGTTGGAGCTTCCGGTATCAATCAAAAGGGTGTCTGTGGTCCCCTATTTAGCTTATATGCCCCTTATGGACGAATGATCCACTTACACTCTGTTGCGGGGCTACCGACACCGACTTGGGCTGTGTATGTCACACCAGCGTTCGTGATACTGACGTCGCCACTGCGTTTCCCTAAATGACCGTTCTTGAGAGCCTGCGCACGAGCACGGTCTTTGTCGGCAATGTTGAGAGGGCCCTCTGTGTTGAACCTGGTCGCAAAGCTGAGCGCGCCCTTCCCGGTGCTACGGGTGATGGGCGTCGCACCGACGACGGAGAGGCTGACGAGGATCAAGGATAAGAGTGCCTTCGAAGGGAACATGACGATGTATCCAGAGGACTGAGGACCTCCATGTCGATTTGTGTCTCTTAAATACTATGGATTCACCTCTTTTCGATGGCACGATGCAGTGCGCCATCATACGTTCCGTTGTCGCGAGAAACGCTCCATGCGGACGAGCGGATAGGAGCATGCGTTGACTGGAACAGCATGAGTCGGCAGGTTGTTGTTTCTAATGCTGTACGCATCCAAGAATGCACAGTCCCACATGTGGACAAAGTCGCCATGGTCAGATGGGGAAAATGAAACAGACATACGGTCCTCCGACTTCCAGCACGTTCTCGCCTGATGCATGAGGCGCGCCAAAGATAAGGTAATTTATTTTGATAGAAGTCAATCTGTTGACAGGAGCGTCTGATGGGGAAACGAAACTCGGATCTCGTCACCTGCGCCAATAAGGATTGGTGTCTCCGATCTGTGCGGGGTAAAATGAGACGACCATAGCCCTCCGTATCATTCCGAGTACTCCTATCGTGAGCGCGCACAGCGGAACGGGGGAAAAAAAAGAGCACCGCGATAATCACGGAGACTGACCGCCCAGGCTCAAGCTTGGATGTCCGGTAATGGGGTTGCATCGACGAAGCCAAGAGCGTACAAAGTTGGCAAAGATACAATCCTGGACAATGAAATCGCTTGCTATGCTCGCATGCATCCCGGGGTCCATGTGACCCAAGCATGTGCCCAAGCGCCAAGCTTGCATTGGAGCGAAGAAGAAAAATGCAGCACACTGGTGATGGTAAGTCGTTTCTGAACCAGAATTAATTCACGACAGCTTGAGTGAAGGCCCTGAGGAACACGTTTTGAACACACTTGGCTACAGCATGTGATGGTTTCTGTAGCATCCCAGCATTTGAGCGTGTTGTCACCGAGGAGTGGAAGAATGTCACATGGCGGCCCGGAACAAAGTACTGAATACTGACAAACAAGCTCTCGTCATCGAAATGCGCCACTGATCGATCACTTGGACACGCCACAGCAGTAGCATTTACAGCTTCTTAGTCTAATGCTGGAACCGCATCCAGTAGTCGTGTTGAAGGCCTCCTAGGCCTGCCTTGGATGCTGTAGTGGCATTCCTTACGCGTAACGAAATGTGAATGCCCGACGTGCAATATGTGGAAGGTAAACCCGTTGAATGGAAATTACCATCTGATGTGCTCCGTTCTTGAACGTCAGCGTCTCTAGGTTGACATATTGAGAAGGATGATCAGGAGGCCTGCGTTCGAGTCCACCCATCAGATTTCGGTGTTTTTGGAATGCCATGCCAAGTTTAAAGTACTTTGGCATAGCCCCTAACCTCACACGGGACTCACCGACAAGAATAATAGTGGTGCCGGTTTCACCCGAAAGACGCATTCGCATGCGGGGTTGAATATTTGACTGATCGGTTCCCTTGCAGGAAATGGCAGGAGATCGGGGCATACTTCACTGAGATTGATATCGAGAATGCCGGACGCTCTCAGATTCGTGGGAAGCCGGGTACAGTCAACACCGTAGGCGGGGCGTACGAAGTGACCAGCCCTACGGCAACTCCGAGACCGAGCGTACAAGTATGATTATCGGCATCGGGATTCCCAGTAAGGTTACAAAAATCTGATGCAAATCTGATTTGCCGGAATCTGAGTTTTTACGTCCAAATAATGGCATCATCAAAGCATGATGTAGCCAGATTGCCCGCAGCAAATGCAAACTAACTCGAGGTCTCGTCTCTTTTCCGACTCTGATTATGGTCGAGGTTATCTGCTTACTTTCGCTCCTTTTTATGCTTGCGCACTTTTCAAGAAGCAAAGGGCTGATTGCCAAATTTACTGATGCTAACATCATATGATGGATGGATTTCATTGTCAGCTGTCTCGTCACTCATGTCAACATTTCAATTCCGAGCTCTCTAGGAATGACTCATCAGAGCATCTCCTATGCCATTCATCACCAATCACATATATCAGTCCTTGTTATTTCATGTCAAGACAAGGCATTTATGCACTGAATCTACCACCATACATGCATTATTCCATCTGTTACAGGGAAAATCATTTATTACAGCAAACTAATTAGTGTTATGGAGTGGTACAACAATTCTGCCAATTACTTATTTGGCAGATCACAAGGATTAGTAATACAATATAGCCTGCTGGTACAATAATGTAATATATGACATTCTAATATTATTGTGTAATACAATTGTATCTAGCTGGTATTGATACATCAATAAGTACCACTATTGCTGCAATATGGAGGTAGATCAACCAAGTGATATATCAATGTATTTAAAGCTGATACATCACTGCCACTGCTACAGTGGAGTTAGAGTACCAATAGTATATCATCTATCACTATACTGTAAGCCTGCTACATCCATGTGATATATTAGACAAGAAAATGCAACACAATGGTATTGGGCTAATACATCAGTACTACTAGTAGTAAGCATCTAGTAATACCTCATATTATATTACATGCATATCCATATGAGCCTTATAAAAATAATATATTACTCCTGCTCTAGCCTAAGTTAGTATTACACTTTGCCTTAGATAGAATAGAGTGTGTTACACTTCACCCTAGATAGGGTGGAGTGTAGCCCTTCAAAGACTTGACCTTCAGGGTAATTCAAATAGTGACTGGATATCCTATCAGTATATATGCATGAATGGGATCTAAGAATGAAAGAATGGAGTTCAATGAAGAACTTATCAGGTATGCATGCCATATGGCTATGCCAGAAGGACCAAATTATAAGAGGTATTGAAGACATTTTTAGGAAGCAAGATACTAGAGGCTGAAGGTCAGGCCTTGGATAATGGATTAAGGAGAATCAGATGAGGATTTATTAGAGCAAAAGTAGGGAGAATTAAGCTAAGGTACATGGTTGAGTGTCTAGAGTTTATATACTAGAGAGAGATCCAAGAAAGGAAGTGTCCAGATAAAGAAGTGAGTTAGAGATATCAAGAATAGTACAGAGGTGAGTTAAATGGAAGATCACAGTAAAGGGGAATGCATAGATCAGATCAAAAAAACAAGATAAGAAGAGAATCTAGATATACAACCATAAAGCAGATAGAAGGAAAAGTGATAATCAAAGAGAAAGGCTGAAAAATGGAACTCAGCTATAAATACACCCATATAGGGAATGACAGGGAGATCAGAGGATAAAGAGAAATGTCTGTGGTACTGTTACAACCTGTCCCTACCTCGGTAGCTCCATTACATTTTTTCTTAGATCAGCCATCATCTCATGTCCTACCAGAGATCCCTCCACCCCTGTATGTGAAATACTCCAAGTGCTAAGACCTGAATGTCGAAGCCAAAACATGTCTTTTAGATCTTTAAGAGTGTCACCTTGGGCTTCAGCACCAAGGGCTTATCTTCAATAGATACTTTCTGGTGAAGTCTTGGACACCAGGCCTTGCTGCCTAGGGTTGTGTTACACTTGTACCAGGTAGGTTCAAGTGTAGCCCTTGAGAGACTTGACCTCCAGGGCAAGACAAGATTCTGGAGTAATCAGATATCCTATCAGCATACTAGCATGAATAGGATCAAGACGAAAGAATGGAATCCAATGAAGGACTCATCAAAAATGCATGCCATACGGCCATGCCAAGATACTGGAGATACAAGAGGACTTGGAGATGACCTCAGGGAGCTGAAGCAGAGGCTGAAGATCAAGCCTATGATTAAGGGAAAATCAAGCTAAGGTACATGGATGTGCATCTAGGTCTTATATACTGTTGGACAATATCCAAGAAAGGAGACGAAGAGGACTGAGTCAGAGATAACAAGAATATACAAGATAGGAATGAGTCAGAGATAACTGATAATGGGTTCAGGGTAAAGGGAAATCATAGATCAGATCAAAGGAGCAAGATAGAAAGAAGATCTAGATGTACAGCCATAAG
>JBBPKM010000250.1:0-17625 GCA_038089255.1 Austroboletus rostrupii
GTCAGGTAAACTTCTTTAAGAGATTGAGAGAGGCTTCTGTAAGGCCTCTGTGGAGCCACACAACGACAATGTAGAGGAGGCCATCCAAGTGGCATGGTCTAAAAGATGGATTTTCCTTGTAGGAGGAAAGTGGTCTGAAAGACCTTGAAAAGTACTGCCAAGTGTTACGATTCTTTCTTTCTTTTTCCGAGCCTCTCCGATTTCTCCGAATGCGGACTTATACTTAACTATTTCCTTCTACAATGCCTTTATATGGACTACTTTGGCATTGTGTCTGCCGCAGCAGACTTCCCTCATGAAATCGTGATTACTACATAGTCGTCAGCAGATAGCCCAGTTCTGCATTATGTTTTCCTTTTCTTTTCAAGGTCCGTGCTCTGATCTGTACCTATATTTACCAACTATCGGAGTATTTGTATCTTTAGTTTAGTTCTCCTTGGTTAATACCAAGTTCTGCTTTGCTCCTCACCACTCTCTTTTGGCGAGTTATCGAGCACCGAGTCCTCGTCCTACTTTTGAGTGGACGCTCTCCTTGTGCTACAATCGGAGTCCATCCCGGACTAACTGTCATTTGCTCGGACTTGATTAATCCGAGGCTACACTTGCTCTTACCAGGCATAAGTGTAACACCAAGGGTGCTCCGATCCTGTCCCATTTTCTCCCCATGTTTTTGCATTGTACTCACTTCTCTGTACTGTTTTTATGACACCGTTGTATGTTTTTAAGTTGTACTTGTACCCCTATCAATAATATGATTGAATGACAATATCTGTTCTTATTCTGTGTGACAATAGAATGAACCAGTGAGGACGCTGTCAGATATAGTCCTGATATAATTAAATTCCAGTTACAGTCGAACCCCTTATAACCCATACCTGTTCATATGAAGTGAATTGTATGGGTTTTGAGGGGTTATGGGGTTAAGGAGTCGACCCCCTTATGTAATCAGAGATGTGACGACAATGCAGAATGCCTACCGCTTCAACATTCAACACTGCGAGAGTGATCTATATAATTGTTTAAAACTATATACAGCGTAAATTTCTAGTGATAGATCAGTTGGAATTTAAAGTGAAATAATCAGTCAAACGAGTGGAAACAGTAGAGTTTAGCTGTGTTGTATGCAAAAAGCGTAGAAATGTGGACATATCTGAATCTAATTTCTGTGCCAATGGTGTGTCTGGCATGTCCTGAATATACCTCGTAATGAGAAGTGCAGCTTGAATGGCCTGCTTGTGTGTGGGGGATGGCTCAACCAGCTCATCATCAGCATTACTAATCAATGTGTCAGCTTGCTGCACCTCCATCACCTCGCGATAAATCTCTTCTTCTGTCACTCCGTCCATCATGCTCGACTCTCCATCAGGGTTGAGTATCTCTGTTAGATCCATCCGGTTCTTTTGCTGAAGCACTCTTCTTTCTTGCAGCATATCCAGTGCTTCCGTCACTGCCTTCACTTCCTCTGAGTTAGCAAGCATTGGATCTGAGCCGGATACTGAAGAAGTTGTGTCGAGAAGTGAGGAGATGGGTATTGATGGCATAGATATGGGGAAAACAGCATCAGGTAAGATTCCTGCTTTTTTCCAGCACCGTTTGATTGTTGTCGCATCCACCTCTTTCCAGGCTTTTGCAGCAAGAACCATAGCATCGTACTGATGGATTTTGTAGATGTCTGTGGGGGTAGTACCAGCGTCATAACGGGATATGGCACGTTCAATGAAGCTTGCATGGTAATGTGCTTTAAATGATTGAATGATGCCTTGATCATTCGGTTGAACACAGGATGTTAAGTTTGGTGCAAAGTTTTCAATACGGATGTGTTGAAGATCATTGGGAACAATATGACCAGAGAAGTTGTCTTGTAGAAGAAGTATATTGCGGTTTTCTTTTTCCAACTCTGTATCCCATTCGTGTAGCCATTCCTGATATAAAATTGTCGTCATCCAGGCTTTTGCATTGGTCCAGTAGTAAAAACCAAGCTGTAAACCTGTGCGTCCATTAAATGCAGCTGGCTTTTCGAATTTTCCAATAATAAATGGTGTTCATTTTTGTGAGCCATCAGCATTTACAGTAAATGCATATGTTAATCTTGCTTTAACGCCTTTAACACCAGGCCGTGATTTGTCTGCAAGTCTACGATCTGGTGGAAGTCTTAATATTTTTTATTAGGAAACTTGTTGTTCTAATGCCATAATGCACAAACCCATAAAATAATCCGGTTTCGTCCATGTTGAAAATATCTTGAAGTTTATATCCACTTTCAGCAATCAAGGTTTGTATACGCTGTCTTTCATTTTCCACTGTCTGTTTATTGGCTGATGCTGCTTCGCCATGACGCTTGAACTCCTTTAGACCCATCTGTGCCTTGAACCGACCTAGCCAGCCATTACTTAAGCGAAGTTGATCGTCAGTTGGAATACCAGCAAGAACTGCAAATTGCAGCCATTTCTTGCATAAAACATCTCCAGTAAGTAGGATTCCATCACCCATTGCTTTGGAAATCCACAGCTCCATCATTTCTGTGACTTCTGGATGTTGTGTTTGTCGGATCCGCTTTGCTGAACGGTTTCCAAGCTGACTAAGCACCCATAGATTGCGCCACTTTTCCTCCTCCTTCAGCCATACAGATATAATCGGCTGTTTAAGATAAAGGCTTGGATACTTGACATTGAAGAAATCGGCTGTCGCTTTTTGGCTCTTGCCAGAATTGGCATGATACCAGTCGAGAACTTCAATACATTGTTCCAAGTGTGCATTTTCTTTTAAAATAGGTGCTTTTTTCGCTTTTTTCTTTTTTGCTACTACCGCTGATGTATTGGATGCATCTTCAATCTGTTCGGGCCCTATTTAAAATTATTATAAGCATATATTCAATTTGTATAACAAAAAAAAAACCACGTTTGCGTTTGTTTCTGGGAATATTACTAGATGAAACCACATCTTGCAATTTTTGCACAAGGTATTTCTCGTTTGCATTCAGCTGTGCAAAACCAGTCTCGTAATTTGGAGCATGTTCAAGCATGTCAATGACATGTTCTTCATCAACAAAATTTCCTTCACCATCCAACCATTGTTCATCAACCTCTGAGAGTTTCTTGCCTGCATTTAGATTAGCAATAAGTTGATCTTTCTGCTCTTGTGCTTGTTTTTTAAGAATAGCAAGGCCTTTTCTGATGGCAAGTAGAGGTTCGAGGTTCATTGTAGAATGGTAGTTCTTAGAAGCTAGTTATGAGGCAACTTAAATAAAATTAATGAACTGTATGATGCTAAACATTGTTAAAAATATTATTGATTTCTAAGTTCTTTTTAGGAAATATCTGACTACATAGCCACTATATATGGGTTGTAACCGCTCTAAATATGTATGGGTTATGGGTTATTAGGGGATTATGGGTTATGCCCTGCATATGAAGTTCATAGTAACAAAAATCTATGGGTTATTAGGGGTTATGGGTTATAAGGGGTATGGATTATAAGGGGTTCGACTGTAGTTTGCTCGGCTAGCCATTTGAGACCTCTTAATAATTAATAAGATATCCAGGGGAGATAAAATGAGATATTAGATAAGTACCAAGATAAGCACCAACTTAATTAGATTAGATTAGATTAGATCTTGCTGCCAAGCAAGACAATCAAAAAATTGAAAATAAGGCCATAAAGGCTTTTTTTTTTGTACCATAACAGTGTGCTTTGAAGAAGACAAATTCAACTGTCCCATTCCTGCTTCTGCACAAGGGAGTGAGTGCCCAAAGTAAATTGTGGAAAACCAAGGGCTCAACTGGGAATTGATATTGAACCTGGGTTACATTCAAGTACATATCATGCTACTAGACCATTTGGCTGCATGGCATAATTGCGAATCATCAATTTCTAGCATTCTACATCCATTCTTTCTCTGATTTTCAATGTTTTATGATATTACAGTGCAGTACTGGTGTGCAGTCCAAAATTCAAAGCCAAGACTAAACACCAAAGAGGAAATTATCGTAACACAAGGCCGATTCCAATCCCAATACAAAAGCTGTTAGCAGCGCAATTCGCACCTCACCATCAGACAACTTTGCCTAGGCCCTCAACACATTCCTGTGCAAATGGACCCTGACTAGTGCAGGAAGCGAAAAGGAAAGCGATACAAAGCTGGAAAGGCGACTCCCGAACGCCGCCTACCGCCCCGAAGAAGTCAGCGGCATCGTTTCCCAGCTACGCTTCCTGCGCTCCGCCTACTCCCCTATCACGCCCGCGCGTCCGCCTCCGTCAGCGCCGCCGACACCACGCACGCGGGGGCTCACACATCAGACTACCCTGAAATGGTCTGCCTTGTGCACGCAGCACCGTCCTGGGATAGCCGTATCTCCCACTCAGCCTTCCACCTGGCCTTGTCCCAACCTTGTGATGTCTCGGCGATGTGGTGCGCCGTTTCACGATGCTCATAGCATTGCTTTCAACTGCACGCTCGACCTCTCTCCAACGCAAGATTCATTCGGCCGCTTCGCAGCACAAGGACGAAAGTGTCTCTAGTGACCGGAACAAACCACTGCGGAACCCCAGAGGAGAACTGGGTCTGAACGACGACATGTGGGGTCGTGAAGGGAATCTGATCTGATCTATGCCATGACGAAGCAGAAAGACAGGGATGTGGGCGCGAGGATGTCAGTGAGGTCGTTTTGGAGCTTGAAGGTCCTGTGTACGAATGCATTTGACCCTGCACATCTATGAGAAGAGGAGAGGCTTACCAGATTCTGTCAGAATTATAAGAGCCGCGTATAGCGGGGTTCAAGATGAATCAATCAGGTTAGCCAAGACGACAGATAGCTGACATCGTTGGTTAACTATTTCCAGCAGAGAGTGAAATGGTGAATACAAAGCCTGGTACCCATCCTGTTGTCAGAACGGCTTTGTTATAGGACAGACGCACGTACGTCGTTACGAATGTTGTGGCGGGTAACAAACTCGATGTTGCGTGCTGGCTCAAACTTCTCGAGACTATGTGCGTCGTCTTTGTGCTCAATCCAGTCTGTCGAAGCACGTAGAACAAAGCCGTCGCCACTCGCCTCCCACCACGTCCTCGCTATCGGCCAACAAGAGATTGAGGACAAGGATGCGGAGGTCGCCCAAAGCGTGTCGGCCGTGGGAGGGCCTCCGGGAGGGCCAAGGAGGGGATGAAGAGCCCCTGTGTGGAATCTCTAGGGTATAGTGGAAGTGCTGGTGGATATGGCCTGGACGGACTCCATGGTGAGGAAGGAGGAGGCGGAGGACGACCAACAGCCAGTGCAGCCATGGCAGCCAATTTGCCGTGTTAGGTTTGCTGTTCTCCTAATTACCAATCACACCCTCCACACACATAGGTACAACATCACGCTCGAACAACAAGAAACTGCTCAATCATCAGAGATATCTGACACCTCTGGGCTCTCCCAGTACTGTGATATTGTTCGCACCACCACTTTTTCCCCGTTCTCGTCCTCGTGTACGGTCTTTTTTACCTAACAGCTCGCCAAGTAAGGATTAAGCCAGGCCACACGACGCAACCGCTCTCACCTGCCACATTCGAGTATTACATCCGATGTGGGTCAGCGTAGGCGGACAAACCGACAAGATTGACCTCGCTATCTCCATCTGCATGACTGGCCACGTCCACTGGGATTCGTTCGCTTCCTTCGGAAAGTTAATGTGAAGCGTGCAGAGATTCTTGGCCAATCCAAACAGCTGCCTGGCCTCGTCCTTGAAATACAATCATGTCACATGTGGGGGAGTGACTGCGATCAGCTAGGGACTCACTAGTTCCCCTCGATCCACAGCTATAAATAATTCCTCCAGCAATGGGCACTCCGAACAAATCGTCTTCAATGCCGACAGACCGACCCGCATGCAACCGACTGAGAGTCTCTTAAGTCGATGCCCATGTCTCGCCACTATACGCTTCCAAAATCCGTCTGGGACAGGCGTTACCAACGTGCTCGTCGTAAATATTGAAAACATCTCCAAAGGCGCACAAGATAAGAGGTCTTCGACGTCACGCGTCCACTCCACCACTGGGACATGGTTGTGAACCGTAAAAGTGATCGCTCTTAATCGCCTGAATACATCTCTCTGCAGGCATGTCGCCTTGAATGCACTCATATCCTACCAGCACAATTGAGGCTAGCCGATCGAGCTCATGCGCAGAACACTTACGAACTTGACGCTCATCCCAAGAAGCCCATTTTTATTGGCCAAAGCGATCGCCCCCACACCCAGATGGGTCACTTTGGGACACCCTGTGATAGATAGGTACTCCAGGCCGTAAAGGTCTGGTGCCAGTTGTACCAGAAGTGTATCGGTCACTAGGCTCGATTCCTGCTGATAGGACTTATGTAACTCAGTGCCCGTCATTCAAATGTGTATGCAATACTTTACCAGACACCTGATCCTGAGGCTCCGAAGCGTTTTACCTGTGATCGATATCCAGAGAGGGAGAATGTCTAGCATATTAAAAGTAGGCGTTATCAGCGAGATTTTACTCAAGCGAGAAAATCGCTTGAGTAAACTGGGGTCATATACGCTACTGCTCCCATTGACCTCCAGCTCAGTGAGTTGTGGGCAACCACCCAGAGACTCGAGCACGGTGGAATGGAGAGTTTCATCCTTGGTCCAGGCACAAGACTTCAAATTAACACAGTTTCTGACCCCATGAGCGCACAGTTGAAGTAACTCGGCTCGCCTGGTGCAAAAGATGATTGTGGGAATGTTTCTGATCTCTACCAAAGTCACTACGGTGAGTGAGGAGACCACGAGCTGTCAGTGATAATTCGCCTAGCTTCACTACATAACGGGCGAGGTGAGGGCACCCAGATAATGTTCGAAAGAGTAACACGACCTGCTTGGAAAGCGCTAGAATGGGCGACTTGTGGCAAAGTCTGCTCGACACCGACCTTGGGATTCCCATACTTGATGAGTACACGACGATATAGCAAAGGGGTGGCGAATTTGTTAAATGCACTATTCACAAAACATAGAATGGACAAGTGCCGGGGCTTAGGAACGAATCGGAAAATCACAGGAAGCAGCTCAGGCGGAAGCTCGAGGAAAATGGCCATCCAAGCTAATAGGGGTTCTCAGACGGTTAGCCGGTGTTCCAAAAAGATTGTAAATTTTAAATCACCGTTCAGAAAGTATGTAGCACAGCACATTACCAATTTTAGACTACTGTGGGCGATGGCTTGAAACATGTCTAAGTCGAAGCGCTTGTTGCATTATCCCGCCTCAGGCAATAATTCTTAGACTAGCCTACTTTCACCCGTTTGCTTGTGCCAAAGGCACAAGTAATCCTACTTTCTTTAGGAATCATAATAAATTAAAATAACTTATACTAAAGACTTTTAAATATTACTTGTGCGGGCCGCTAATTAGACATGTGACGTGGGAACCACAGGTGCCGGCGGCCCGAAGATTTTTCCGACATGACTATTTCCCCGAGTTCGCCCATTCGCTATACCACCACAATGTCGGTCCAATGGATTTAAAAGACGATTTCAGGGGGCTGGACTCAGATCCTATTCAGGCCGAGAATGAAGGGGAGGAAGAAGAAACTTATCCGGAACGCATAATCGGAACGTCTCGAGGGTCTATTTACGACGACGACGATGAAGAAAAAGTGGAAGAGGATCACCGTGGAGGAAAACGCACCAAGGTTTGGGTCCAGTTTCAGCGTCACGTCGGTTTCGCGCTCATTCACACTGTGTAATAACGTCAGAAGTGCAGTGCAGTCAACCGCTTCCTTGATGTAGAGGCCGAGGTTGACACAGAAGAGGAGGAAGAGGAAGAGGAAGCTGACCGTGGTGCGCCTGTTTGTCGGATCGCTGTGGTCACAGCCTTACCACTTTCGCTAGATGAGTTCATTGCGGACGCTGGTCTCGAGGGGGATGAACGTGAATCGACGAGCAGCTGTCAACGCTCGGCTTGATCAAAAAGAGAGAGAAATGAGCGAGCAAGACTTGGCCAAAATCACACAGAATCTACACGAATGCTATGGACGCGCCGCCGTACGATGTACAGGGGACATGAATGAAGTTCCTCAGCGCTTACTCATGCCTTCGGTACACGATGCGAGTTTATGGCAAGTTAGAGTCAAGGTATTGTGTCAATCTTTTCGGGATTTCGTATCTTCACGCCACTTTTCAGCCCTGAAGGGAGCGAGATATCGTATTCAGTCTCATACGCAAGGCTATCGATCTCGAGTATACGGCTCAGCTCGTTTCAATATTGTCAGCTTATGAACGAAACTCTTTGCCGGGTATGTTGTACGTGGAGGCTCGTACCGCCAAACAGGTCATAGAAGCATGTTAAGGTCTCGTCGATGTCTATCCTGCTCGGGGCGTCACCTTGGTGCCCATCGAAGAAATGGCTAGTCTCTTGCAAATTTAGAAGCAGTATTTGACAGTCACTCCTGGAGCAGGGGTCCGTATACGCCGCGGAAACTACCAGGGCGATCTCGCGCAGGTCATGGACATAACCGAAAATGGCGAGGATGTTGGTCTCAAATTCATTCCTCGTATCGATCTCAATCAGAGACGATGCGAGTGTTGATGGAAGGAAGCGGGAAAAAGCCACGACGGGTGCCTCTACGATGCGGCCTCTGCAACGATTCTTCAAATACGAGGAGGTAGTCAAAGTATATGGTCGCAGACAAATCTCCAAACGGAATCAAGTATATGTCTTCCAAAACGACACGTACAAGGACGGTTTCATCGAAAAAGACTTCAAGCTATCGGTGCTACAATTGGACGACGTCAATCCTACTTTGGATGAAATTACCCGCTTTACCCGATGACACGACGGTGCCGAAAATAAGAATCCGGTCGACCTTTCGATTATCGCCGAGGCGTCGCGGAAAGCAGCGATCTCCGTCCTCTAACCAGGTGACCACGTTGAAGTCTTCGAGGGGTACATGGTGTCGTCGATTCGATCAACCAGGACGTTGTCACCATTACTGCCGTCAGCGTCGATATTGGCGGTCAAAAAGCCGATGTTTCGGCCCGCGGCGTTCGCAAGCGATTCAAACCCGGTGACCATGTCAAAGTGATGAGTGGTCAGAATGCGGACGAAACTGGTCTTGTTGTGTCTGTGTCTGACCATGTAGTCACGTTCCTTTCCGATATGTCAATGCAAGAAGTCGGTTATCTTGTTTGTCCTATTACTGTACTCACAGTGCTTTTGTTCAGGTTTCCGTGGTTTCAAAAGATCTTCGTGAGGCTGCGGAGGTGGGGTCCGGCACAAATATGGTGGGAAACTACGAGCTGCATGATTTGGTTCAACTGGAATAAGTGAACACCTTGCCTTCGACATTCCATCAGTTACTGACAGCACTTGAAGTCCACAAACCGTGGGTGTGATCTTCGAGACAGAACGCGATTCCTTCCGAGTACTTAATCCGAATGGTCAAGTGAGACTCGTGCAACCTTACCAGATATCCATGCGCAGGGATTCTAATCGCGCAATAGCGACGGACTCGGAGCGGCACAAGCTTCGTATAAATGACAATATCCGGGAAATAGACGGAGAGGTGCGTTTAAAGCAACTATTGGCCGACCTTTTCTTATATGTTCTACAGTGTCGTAAAGGAAGAGTATTTCATATCCAACAGTCGTTTTTTTGCCTTCTTGCATAACCGCGATATTCCCGAGAATGGCGGCGTATTTATCAGTCGTGCGCGTTCTTTGGTTTCGTCGGCCCCCAAAGGAAATCTTGTCAAACCGGGAACGGACCTCGGCGAGATAATTCCACACTTGGCCAATGGTGCACCCACAGGAGGCATGGTTGGCTCTGCCATGGCTCACGGTCCTCGGGACCGGGACATTGGCGCCCACGTTGCTGTGATCAAGGGTCCGCAAAAGGGTTACGTTGGGATTACACTATCAAGGATACCAATGGTAACTTAGCTCGTGTGGAGTTACAGGCTGGGAACAAGGTTATTACTATTGACAAGCAAAAGCTCCACCGAAAACTGTAAGTAACACGAATAAATATCAGTCTTTCGGCCCTGAGTCTCGTCTCGCAGGCCAGATGGACCACTCGTTCCATTGAATAAACCTTGGAATCCAAATGCCGGACAAGGTGGTTTCAAGACCCCGGAAGCACCAGCTCGAACACCCAACCCTTTTACGCAGCAGGGCGGAAATCGCACGCACGCCGGGATGGGGTGGTGGTGGTTGCACATCCAACCCATATTTGACTGGCGATGGAAGAACGCCCCCGTGGAATGCTTCCTCCAGAACGCCGAGTCCCTTTTCTGGAGACGGTGGAAAGACTCCAGCTTGGAATGCGTCATCACCTACACCAAATCCATACCAAGATGGCGGAAAAACGCCTGCTTGGAACGCCTCATCATGAACCCCTAATCCATATCAAGGTAACAAAACCCCTGCGTGGAGTGCTCCTTCGAGGACGCCTAATCCATAAGCGAGTAGCGAATCTCCAAGCTGGGGTAACGACGGCGGACGAACGCCTGCCAGTGGTGGTTGGGGCGGGGGATGGGGGGCTGGTTCGGATAATAACAACACGTGGGGAAACACGTCACCCGCGCGGCCGGCTGATGTAGGATACTTTTCGTGGGTAAGTGACCAGATCTTGTGCGTTTTATTCGCAACTTATCGTTTTGATGAATAGTCTTCGCCTACGCCAGCAGCTGCTCCAACGCCTTTTGCTGCACCTGCGCCGGCTACGTCATATCCGAGCGCACCAACGCCTCACTATGGGGTCGTCAGGGTTTACTATCTAGTCGGCCCCTAAACCTGGAGTCTTGGCAGCAGAAGAGATGATTCGAGTGAGTAGCTGGCTCGTGCATGAAAAAAAAACTCATTCGGAACGCTCTCAGCTCCCAACTGGCTGACGGAATCAGCCTTCAAAGGCAAGAAAGTGTTGATGGAAGTCACTGGTACATTGGGTTCTGGCGGCTGGCAAAACGTCGAGCTCAGCGGTGCCAGAGGCTTTGTGACCAACGTATTCCAAACGCCGGGGGATACGATGATCGAGTTCATCGACTCTGGTCGGGCGGGTACGGCGGAGGAAGTACTGATCTACTATCTCACTCCTGTCAATCCGGAAGACGTCGGAGATCATGCCATTCGGTTGGATGGTAGCGGCAAGGACAAGGGTGTCGAGGTAATCTTGACTCAGCTGTTGATTCCGGGCGTATGGCATATTGCGAAGTCGATGGATTCTGAGGTCGGGACTTGTTTGGAAAATATGATGGTCAAGCTCCATATGTAAACCTTTTTTTTTTGGTTTGGTTTGGTTCTCCAGCATGACATGACTCGTATATTGCACGCGTTCGTAATTTATGTATCTTGCGCTTTTGCATTCGGCAATTCAGCTCATTACTGTAGTTTGGTTGGTCGTGCACCATCTCCTGGATCGTCATCTGTCCAAGTCGCGTGTAGTGCAAGCCTATCAGTAATATGCCATGACACTTTCGGGACTTTTACATATCTGAGTGTTTGACAGCTCCTTTTGATCATGATCGACCTAATTTTTTTCTCGTGTGATGACTAGACCGCGGCACTTAACCGCACCGCCAAAAGGCGGAAATGCTGAATGAACAGCATTCGTCATCACAGACGGTATATGCTATAGGCTAAGTATAGGGCAGTAAATGCCCACTGGTACATTGAATAAAATGAGTATGATTGAGGGTGTGCATTTTGCATTTGGGTTTAAACCATGTATGTTCGGAAAAGACTTCCAACGGCAACGAAAAGTAATTGTGTGGAAAGTCCAGAGGCTATGGTACTGAGTACATTGTTGGAGATCCGGAAGATCTCGGGGTAAGGTCAAGATTATCCTCCGACTCATTCTGCTCGATGTTATGGTCCATGGAAATGGTCGCCGGTTCACCAATGCAAGAAACTGACAAGCCAAGTATGCTCTCAATGCCTCCACGCCGCACATCTTGCGCATGCAGCTCCCGTATGCTGATGACGAAGCGAGGGGACAGGGTGTAAACCGGCACATATTGCGCGATGCGTAACAGGACAGACTTCCATCCCACTGTTGGAATCATACCCAGGTTATTCAATAGGGTGAGGAGCTGGTACGCAAGTATCCTAGTGTGATCATTAGCTTGATTTCTCGATGGTATGTATTGTAAAGAGCGGAGACGTACGCAAAAAAGTAAACGACACCCTGACTAATCAGCATGTTCATGTACCGATCAGGTCCCAATTTCTCTCTTATGCATTTGACGATCACGAGGATACATATTACTGTACTGCTGGCGAGCTGAAGAATGATGGCTGGTATTTCTGTCCAAAAATGGGAAGTGGAAAAATCCGTTGTGCAATGCGAATAATTCAGTATCTGACTGTCGATCACTAATGGAAAAAAAGAGGGCCAAGGCAGTCAGCTGATACGGGGTTAGAACGCTTATTCGAGAACCCATGCACCCAGGAAAATCTTTGGATGGCTGTATATGAAGTTTGAGAGGACGAAGGTGACGATCTCCAGTATAAACAGCGCCAGTAGAAGTAGGAGAATTCTTGATCGGTTATACATGACCCATACGCAAAGGAACATCATCACTGTCATCACACAATTGTGAGGTTTAAATTCACAGATAACAGAAACTCACGATTTCCTGACAAAAGAAAGAGGGCATATGCCCAGTCCGCGATGATCAAAGCTATTTCACCTTGAAAATGACTATGAAAAATGAATTATTAATACGAGAGCAAACGTTCCCACAACTGTCTGGTGTGTTAGTAGGCGCATCGACGAGTACCTATTGGTGAATCAGACCTACTTCTAAAGTCATGACCAGGATTCAGTGCGGTTTTCATTAGCCTATTGATCGTAAAGGATGCGTACCTTTTCAAAAGGAAAGAAGCTGATTCCAACTTGAGTCGCGTTTCGATGAGCCTCATGTTCCGAGTATGAAATAGAGACATACCAGCAAAGCCATCCAACCTAACCACCGGAATTACTTTTAGCATGCTTCCCGTGCCCACTGTAGTCTTCAGACTCACACGAAATAGGAAAGACCACAATAACGAACCTATGGCTTGATCAGCATCAATACATGTTTAGGAACATAGAACGTACAAAAATGAATAGGGTTGTCACCCAAGTCCAAGGCTCGCTCTATCGCTTAATTATCGAAAACATCGCCGTTTGACAAAACATCTATTGCTGACCCGGATGTATTCCATCTGAATGGATCATCAGCAAGGCATATAATAATATAGATGGCGCCAAACCTCTTTGGAGAATGTAAGGACTGATAAACACATCTAGAGATCAGTAGAATAACAAGGAGTCCTTGCGACGACGCACCATAGTCGTATCCAATAGAAATAACGATAACGGCTGGTGGCAGTGATCCGTTATCTATCTTCAGTGCGGCTAGTACTTGCGGACGATTATACGTACCAGACATGTAGTCGCCCGTGTAACCACCATACAGGGTAGTCTGTAGGAAAGAGGACATAGACTTGTTATAGGGTAGGAAAAACACGACAAGTGTGTTGGTGGGAGTGGAATTCTCAAGGTTCCAGGTGCGCAATTTTCAGCCCCTAGGTATAATAAATACCCAGAGAATATTCCATCAGATTGGCTGGTTTCGATTGATAATCAAATTACAGCGCCAGAAGAGTTTTATTATCCAGAGACTTTCCTGAAGAACAGATCTCTGCACCCAGTTCCATCGGACCGTGAAAGTCCTACGGCCATGCAAAGTATCTAAATTGCCTTCTCTGCAAATTCAGTCGTCGACGAATCTCCTAGCTACAGCCTTGGTCCCTATGTCCCCATGACATTACTCTCTTTTAGAAAGTACGACGGTGGCTGTCCGATGCGGCTGGAAACCATGATCAATAATCGATGGTCATCTCTATGGCTGTCCGTGCAAATTTGTCTATATCTGGCGTATGCAAGCAATCCATACGTTCATCCTGATCTAAACCCACAGTCCATGATTAATAAAACTTTCAACATGACCACACGTACAAGAGTTTTACATTCTCTGTTCTTTTCATGCTGATCATGATATGGACCTTCCTAGGTGGATAAATGGTGCCACATCTCTGTTGTCCATGCTGCAGCTCTCGACACCAACACAAGGTATGCCCTGATTTGAGGTCTCTACTCTACGATATTTGCGAAATCAGCCGCGAGTCCATGTTAGGGGGCAGGTTGATGCAAAGGGTCTGATGAAGATATCCGAAAAGGCGAACTATGTGTAGAGTCCCACCGAACTATAGGTTGGACGAGCTAGAAGCTTGAATGTGCAGTACACCGATAAGAATGGGGAGCGGGGGGCGCTGGAAAACGGGAGGAAACTGCAGTGTTTAATGCTGGGCGTCTAACCGGCCAGGGTCTTCGCGCGAATCACGCTTGCCAGCACTTTTTCGACCTCCGAAGGTCTTACAGTCCGATTCCGTAATACAGCAAAAATTAGTCTGAAGGTCATTCCTCGCAAATTTGAAACTCCCCCTTGCGTCCAAAATGGCATGTAACTTATACGATGTCCCGCGCACAAATAATTACAACATACCCGCGAGTTTGGCGTGACTCTCTAAGTGAACTCTCAGTGAACTTCAACGGCTTTGACAGCCGCTGCATGGTAGTAATATTTCCCTTTTATAAATAATGTAAACGATTAAGCACCGGACCGGAGTACCCTGAGCCAATTATGTAATGCGAAATAAGATACTCACCAAGGTACGTCCCCATCTTAACCATGCATATCTCAACTCAGCAGCCCCTTGCTGTCACTGCCCATTCTACCTGCTCATCACTCTCTCATGCAGAGCCCCAAGGACAACATCAATGACCCACACGCCCCAGGTGAATGGCACAACACTGTAATGCATTGATAATGACATGTGAGTGTCTGTGGCAGCACACTCAAGGCAACTGCCACAACACATTGATGGTGGTGTCAACAAATATATGGATTGACACCACATTTGATGTTACAATTTACCCTTAGTCTTTATTCCTTTTTTCTGCTACATCTAGATCTGGACTTATATTTCTTTCACAATAGTTACTTGTATACTCTCGCAACTATTGTACTGGTACTCTGGTTCCTTCATGATTACTCATTTCCATTGACTCATCACTTCTCACTGACTGATACCTCAGTCAGCACTTACTCATATATGTTTACTCTTCATGTCCTCTTTTTGTACTCTATGAGCCTGCCCTCAACTTCTCCTTTACATATATAAATCCTTCAATGGATCTCCTGTACTTTAGCTTAGTTCTCCCTTGTATTCTCCTGAATACATCTTCTCTTCATGCTAGCTTCCAGGTGCTCTCTTTTGTCTGGTCTCCTAGTCAACTAGTCCTTGTCCTACTATTGAGTGGATGCTATTCTGAATAATTTTGAACCCTCAAGTCTAAGGGTCATCCAGTACTTGGTTCTTGCTCCATAAGAGCTATGCTCCTACCTATCCAGTTGAAGCGTAACAAAAGAACTAAGCTCTATTCAATGCAACTAGCATTATTCTAGATTGCCCACAATTCACCCAAATTGATACTCTGGTTGGTGACATCACCAAGACTTTCCAGCACTCTCCACTACTTCCAACTCTTCAGAAGAAGTCTTAACAGATCCTGATAAACCCCTCATCCAGGAAAATCAAGACACCCAAGAGTTAACTGCACAACTCGAATGATCCCTGGTAATCCCATGGGTCTCTACTCCACCCAGTCCTACTCTGCAACCCCAGACCAGAAGAATCTTCTTTCCTCCACCACCAGTAAACCCCGCACCAGCCATGTCCAACACTACCGCCCCAAAACCAACCAAACTTTGCCTTGGCACTTCTGACAACTTCAATGGCTCTTATTCCCAGGCCCTCCTATGGCTCCGCTCCATTCAACTCTATCTTGCAGTCAATGACAAACTCTACAATACCCCCAACAAACAGATTGCATATGCCCTCTCATTCATGAAAAAGAGCACTGCCCTCACTTGGGCAGACACTTTCCGTGAGGCCAAATTAACAGGCAGAACATTTACTCTCGGAGCCTGGGTGGACTTCGAAAAAGACTTCAAAACAGCATTTGAAAATGCCGACATCAAAGGTGAGTCTTTAGCCTGGCTCACCAAAGAACGCATTTACAAGAATCATGTGGACAAATACAACCCCATCCTACAGAAATATATTGCCACCTTCCAGAACAAAGTGGCCATTACCGGGATCAGCGACAATCAAGTCATGATCAACTACTTTGCCTCAGGAATCCCTGTCTCCCTCATGTGCTATATCCACACAATGAAGAAAGTCTCCGACAAAATAACTGAGTGGTACACAAAAGCTGCCCATTTTGCCAGTGTGGAAGAAAGAGCTATTGAAATTGCCACCTAACATAAATTGTTATGATTCGTCTGAACAGACTTATTTTCTTTCTGCAATGCCCTTATACAGACTACTTTGGCATTGTGTCTGCCGTCGCAGACTTCCTTCACTGATTGTCATCTCTTTTACTCATCGGTCTGCGTATTACTCATGCAAGAGCCTGGTCCTCATTATGTTTCCCTTTTATGGCCAGTGGTCTGTGCTCGCGACGATACCTATATTAGCCGTATGTGTTGTACCTCTGTACTTTAGTTTAGTTCTCCTTGGTAAAATACCAAGTTTGCCTTTGCTCCTCAGTGTTCTCTTTTGTTGAGTATTTGAGCTCAAAGTCCTCATCCTACTTTTGAGTGGATGCTTCCTTTGTGCTATCACGATTCAAGTCCCTATCCTTGAAGAAAACATTCATTGATTATGCCCGGACTTGGTTAATCTGAGGCTACACTTGCGTCCTACCTGGAACAAGTGTAACAAAAGAACTAAACTCCTTTGTCGCGACTAGTATTATCTAGATCGCCCACCATTTCGAATCACTTCTCATGGAGAAACCAGCAGGACTCCCCTGCACCCTCTACTGCATCCAAATCTTCGGACAATTTACCAACAGATCCTGACGAACCAATAGGAACAAAGGCCCCTGAGCTTCAACAACTTGAACAACAACTCTCGAGCTCACTTGTAATACTATGTGTACCGACACCACCAAGTCCTACGCTCTAGCCACAACCCGGAAGAATATTCCACTTCCCGCCAAATGTACCTACAACTAGCATGTCAATAGCACCCACAATGGTGAAACCAACGGAACTACGTCTCGGCACTCCCAAAGATTTTGATGGATCCTACATTAGAGCTCTGCCCTGGTTACGATCCATACAAATGTACCTGGCCGTGAACAACAAACTTTATGAAACACCAAACAAGCAAATTGCATATGCTCTATCGTTTATGAAAAAAGGAACAGCCCTTACCTGGGCTGATATCTTTAGGGAATCCAAGTTAACTGCCAGAACCTTCAATCTGGGCACCTGGGCAGAGTTTGAAAAGGATTTTCGAGCTGCCTTCAAAAACACAGACGTCAAGGGAGATTCCTTAGCATGGCTTGCATGCAAATGCATCTCGGAAATTTTAACGTGGAGGATACAACCCTACGCTTCAAAAATACATCGCCATGTTCCAAAGCAGAGTTGCCTTAACCAGAATCATGAACGACCAGGTACTCATAAACTACTTCGCCAGTGGTATCCCTGTGTCTCTTATGTGTCAAATTCAATCTATGGAAAAAGTC